>VZTN01019836.1:2015166-2134559 GCA_013400515.1 Erpornis zantholeuca | reverse complement strand
AACTTTGATACAGGCAATGTTCACTTATGAATGCACTGAGGGCTTTCCTTTCAAACAGGACAGGTTTCTTTAAATAATCTACTTACAACAGAAATGCATACTTTGGCATGAAAAAATAGTTCTGTTCCCCAGCGTCTCTGCAACACCACGGACATGAAAGCAAAGTTTTTGTTGTGTAAGCAAAAAAAAGGTGCATGTCAAAGCTGAATTTGCTTTATTGTTTTCCTTGAAAATATCAGCTAAACTTTCCAAGGGAATACATTTTAAAAGTCCACAGTGGTTGATTAGAAACAAATCAAACCAGATGCACTAACAGCCTTCACATGAAAATTCCCAAGCTAGACTAGATCATACTTTGGAGCTGAAATCCTGTAGCAGATTGAAACCTGGAGATGGGGAAAATATGTTCTGGACTGTGAATAAATACACCCCTGAAGAAAGTCAGATCCCCCTGAGCTGGTTGTCCATCACAGGGTGCATTCTGCAATGTGTGTCCTACAGAGATGAACTCTGGATGTGCTTTCAGCTTTAATCTGGTGGCTCTGTCACATGTCACCCTCCCCTAGTGAAGATATTTACTGACACAGCACTCTCTAATTCCTGGAGAAAGGCATTCTGGTTTTCCAGAGAGAGCTCTTTGTGCAACACACTCGTTTATAAAGTTACTCATGCAGAAGTACCTGCAAGGTCAGGACCTACATTTTCTCCCAGCAGCAATTATGAGCTGCATGTTAATGGTGAAACCACTCATGACTTAATGCTACAGCATATGATGGTGCAGCTTCAGAGGAGGAATGCCATTCCCACAGGGAAACAGTAATCAATGATATAATTAATGCACAGATAATTTACACTGTGACTGCTGTAAATTCAGTACACACTGTTGTTTGCTGTAGTCTTACTCTATGGCAAAAATGAATTATTCACAAATAGAATTTTCCACAAATAGAATCATTGAAATGTATTTTAGATACTTTATTAATGCTGAACTCTGAGGCAATGCATTGGCCCAGTGTGAGAGATCCCACCTAATTTGTACCTGTTTAAATGTCCATGGGAGAACATTATCTTTGAGCAAGTAAATCCTCCATTCAGGTCCTCAGCTACACTGAGTTACTCCAGCACAGAAATTGCTCTTCCTGACAAACTGCACCTCTGAAGACTGAGGGAGAAGCTGAAGGATTTAGTATTTTAAAATTTGAGGAACCACAGGGATAAAAGTAAAAATGTTCATTACTCAATGTGCCTCTGCCCAACTCAGCACCTGTTGGAGTCCAGGAAAATGCTCCTATGAATGTCACTTTAGAGTCTTACAGCATTTGGCAAAAACTTTCCAAAAGGGTCTCTCCCAACATGAAAAAGGAATACTTCAGCATTCAACATCATATTTCTGATATGCTAACTTTTAAAATGCTGTTTCCTTTTCTGTAAATTCTATTTCACTACAAACTCTTTTTTAAATTTATTTTCTTTCCTATTACAAATGCAACTAATACAGACTTTCTACTTATAAATCTGAGTTAATTAAATTGGAGTATGCCAGTGTAAGCAATCTCTTTTTAAATACAGGCTCTTTGGTTCCTGAAAATCCCTCTCATTTGGAATAACTGCTGTTACTTCAAAGCATCCAGTGAAAACCGAGGGCTCTTTCATTTTTTTAATAAAGAGATTTTCTGGTCCAAGCAGGCACACCTGATATGGTTTGCATCCAAAGCAAGTGGTCTGTAATAAGTGGCCCAATTAAAGTTTAAGCCTGCTTTCAAGGGTCATCAGCTTTTCTGACTGTTACTTGATCTGTTTAGAACTGGCTAATTTGTTAATCAGGGCAAACCTTCAGACTTGCTGTGATCACCTCCTTAACGCTGTTTTCACACACTGATAATTAAAGCAAAAATCCTATACAAAATTGTCATATGCTTTTCTGAAAACACAAAATACATCAGCACCTGGTGGAGTATTAAATCATGCTCCAGATGCCAGAAGTTTGTTCTGTTCATACAGGGATTTAAAACTCATTTTCTCTAGTATTTTGCATCAAGGGTTTTCCTTTTCCTCTTACATCCTACCTATCAGTTGAGTTGATTTTCATCCCTCACTGCTTTATGGCTGCATCTTCTACTGGGATTAGTCCCTGTTCAGATGGTGAATAATGCAAAACAGACTTACCATCCTCTCTGTATCCTAAAGCTGGGCAGTTTGGTTGCAGAAGGCACTGGATCTCAAAATGATAGAGAGTTTAAGTGTTTCTCTGCATGGAAAAGTCTCCATGATATAATCTGAATCTGTCTTTTAGAAAAACAAACAAACAAACAAACAAAAAACAGAGTTAATTGGTGCCAAACTCCAGTTTTCAAATGAAACTTTAGTTTAGTCGAATCCTTTCCTAACAGCTTCACTTTAAATAAAAATACTCCAATCTCCAATGAAATGAGCCAGGTTTTTACTCAAGAATCTCTAGAAGAATTTAGGCTGTGCCAGGCCAATGTTCTCATATAAACTGTTTTCCCTGTTGGAAATATGGACTGTGTGTGTACAGAAAATAGAGTGAAAATTGGGGAATGCAAGATGCACATCAGCTGGGAAATAAGTGACCTGCTTGGAAGAATATTTATGTGTTTTCTCCTGGCTTGGCTTGGGGAAAAAAACAAAACATCAGCTGTGAGCAGGATATTTCTGCCACTGAAAATCCACATGGTCGCACTTGAGAGGCTCCTGGAAAAATGAAATGCTGTCATTTAGAATCTGGAGAGTTTCTGGGAAGGGCATTTATCCTAACATCCATCAGGCAGGGCCGTGTTTGGATAACTTAGGAGTTATCATAATGTCTTCTTTTAGCTCTTCAGTTTGCCAGAGAAATGCACAATGAAATCTTTCATTAAAAATACCTATTTGCTGCTTTTTTAGACCCAGCAGGCCATTTTCTCTTTCTGTGAACAGATGTGTTCACATGTGAGCTTGCTGAGGCACAAAGTCCTTCTCTTCCTTACTCCGTGTGTGTTTAAGTCGCTGAGAGAAATATGCAGCGAAGTTCGAAATCATTGTTCTTTATAGTCTTTCCAGTCTGGGAGTCAGATCCATGACTGTAGGCCAGGCTCGTCGCATGAAATAAAACATTCCTCCGGAACAGCACGGTTAGTCTTTAACTGATTTACTGCAGTTAAACAGTAACAGTGAGAGTGTTCATAGTCCCCAGCCCGGTGGCAGAACCACCCTTACAAACAAGCCATTCATGGCAGCAGGAGAGGCCCTGGACAGGCTGAGCTTTCCCTCAGCCTTGGAGCGCGGGGCAAGGCCTGCAAGGAAATCTCAGCCCAGCTCTGCCATCCAGCTGGAATAAATTCTGAAATGAAAGGTCTCTAGACACCAAGTGAGACCGTGAATGTTTTGAAGGTTGCAGGGAAAACGTTTGGTCTCCACATGAATGTCTGCGGTGAAGTCACCTCCGAGCCTGGCAGCAGCTCCAGGCAGCAGATGAGAAACATGAGAATATCCAGCAGTGGGGACAGGCAGCTGGGTATTCCAGGGAATGATGCTGGGCTGGCTGGGAGCTGGGCTGGTATTGATGGGACCTTCTCCTCCTTTCCTAGTTAGAGCAGGGAGTTCACAAAAAAAATTAGAAATGAGATTATTAAATCCGTTCAAGGTGGATGAGCTAATCTTCTCTCATTCCTCCATTTCATTGCCAGCACCCTGGCTGTGATCAGCCAAAATAAAGAATCAAGCTGCTGGATGCTTTGCTTAGCTACCACTCAGCTGAAAGTCTTCATGTCAGATGATCTTTGATCTCTTTATTACATGAAAATTGCTTCAGTTTAGATGGCTTAGGGAAGAGTAGCTCAGCCACTGAGGAAGCTTTTCCACCTTTCCCTGTCCATCTTTGGCTGAGTATCTGCATTTCTTACTCAGCTCTCCTGTTTTGTAGGCAATGCTGCTAAACAGAACTTCACAAACTTCCAGAGAATGCTTTGCATTCAAGACCTTTCCAAGCTCTTGAACCGCTCATTATCTGAAATTACTTATTTATTAGAACACTTTGGGTGTCTCATGCAGTTTTCTGTGTCCTGTAAATCCCAGACTGCCTGATTACTAATGGAAATACCAATATATGTGCAACACAATGGCCTTTCAGAATGTCTGCAATTTTGCAAGCTTATTTGTGTCAACAGAAGACAGGAAATTGAGTGTGGCAATAGCTGGGAGAGTGTGGGGAGCAGCAGTGGGGAGGAGCAGCTCCATGGATATCCTCAGGCAACGGATGGAGGGCAGGGGGGGTGTGGCATTATTTATCCATAGCACTGTGAAGGTACAGATAAAAAAATCCCTGCTGGGAGAAAAGAAGATGGTTCAGAGACAATTTGCAGAGCAGATGTGCTAGCTATGGTTCCACTTATTCATCTTATTACTGGATATTGTGACTGCTGTAGGATCCAGGGAATGCTCCACAGGGTGGCTGACCAGTGTTCAAAGGGAGTAGGAGTCTGTGAGCAGTGCCCACGTCAGTCCAAAGGGCTGTAAATTCCACATGTGCCCCATCCTCTCCAGAGGCAAGGTCTCACTGGGTACCTGCCTGGGCTCACACACTCTTCTGTGGCTCCAGAAGAGCTCCAGGTGCTCAGGGATGGCTGCTGCCCCTGCCTCAGCATCCTGTGCCCCCTGACCATCACCCAGCCTGACATGAACCTTTCAGGTGCCAGGGCAGATCTGGAGAAGGCCTGGAGAAGGTCCATCCTCCTCCTCCTCCTGTGCCCATAGGCTGGAATCTCAGCTCTGCCTGCATCCTGCATCTCACTGTACTGAAATGCTGCTCTTCCCAGCAGTGATGACTGCACAAATAAACAACCTCCCTGGGGCAGGGGGGGGGTCAAAGCAACAGATATTTAATAAATAACACAGCATATAGAAAAGTCTCAGCTAGAACCCACTCTCTTTTAGGGTCTCATAAATATTCCCCAACACTTTCCCTTTGGAGAGGCATTTTCCACAGCTGAAGTCTGCTCAGAACAGGTGGCCAGGGTTGTTTTGCTGTTTGTTTGGGGGAGCGCTGCAGCAGAATTACAGCTGCCATGTTCTAGTTTTCAACACGTTCAGAAAATAGAAACAAGTAGTCTTCTTTGTGGAGCTACAGACAGGCACAATAAGCCAAGTTTTTAGGCTGCTTCAGTGTTGGTGGAGTTCTCACCAAGGGAAATATTTTTTCTATGAGCAGTAGGATTTTTCTGATTGCTTTTTGTGCTTCACTCGCAGCTTTGAAAGCTGTTGACACACATGCACAACAGACTTTGCCTTTTATTTTTTTCTGCTCAATTGAAAGCAGCTTTTCTTTCCTTAGATTTATGATATCTTGTTTTCCTGAGTATTAAAATGCTTTGAGAAAAGACAGAAAAATATATTAATTTTCCACAGGCAATATATTTTAGTAGAAAATTGGTGAATGCTTATGTTAAATCTAAACAATGCAAGCTGTTAGGACATGGAAATACAGCATTAGGAAGCAAGCTTTAAAAAAAGATAGTTAGGCAAGAGAAACAGGGAGACAGCCCCCAAACCTGAGCAAATTATCTATAAAGAATCAGCCTTACATATAAGGATATGGAAGCAAGATTTGTTTATCATGACCTTTAACAAATCTGTGTTATGATTTGGAACTGACTCCAACCTGGATCATCTGTTCTGCCTCTTTCAGCAGCAAAAAGTTCAGGGCTTCATTCTGTTCAGGGCTGGTTTGCAACAATTAAATGATTAATTCTAAAATGAGGAAAATCTCCATTCAGGGCTTGCAGGAGGCCTTTACCTCAAATGAAATGCAGCAAAAACAGAGACAGAGATTTTGTGCAGTTTCTTGAGGAAAGGTCTGAGGATTTGTACACAATTTGCATTTTGCCCTTTGGCTCTCACATAATTAGGGACATCTCTAGATTTGTTTTTCAAATTGAGACCATGCAGGGAGCGACAGTGAACTCCTGTATGAGCCTACAGGGCTGTGTTTGCCAAGGTGCAATGCTTTTCCCAGGAAAGGAAACAAAGGCTTCATTTTAGGGAGCTTTATAATGAGCCTTTTAGAAAAGAGGGGCGAATGTGTTAACAAAGAATAAATGTAACAAAATTTGAGATATTTAAATTGAATATCCCACAGCATTATCTTCAGGGGTACAAAGGTTTTAAAACTTCAGATGTTCTCGGAGGGGAGCTCAAGCATTCTTTTTTTTTTTTTATGGAGAAAAGAAAGTCAAGATGACTAACCTTGCACATATTTAATTTAGCTCCACCAATGTTTATAGCAGGGGACACAGAGTGTTTTACTACAATAAGATGAATATTTATTAACAATTCGAAATGATCTGTTCCAAAATGTACAGTGCACTCCCAGCAATGTTTGACCACAGAAGTCCAGGTGTTTCCTGTCTGACTTTGGAAGGCTGCTGGCGTGTGATGGGATATTGAGCCATGCTTTTATAAGTTTAATGTGCAGCACAGCAACACTTTACTCTGTCTCATCTCTCAAAATGCAAATGGTTAAAAATTTTTAAACTTTTTAGGTATTGCCTAATGTAATGTGGAGGATGGACTCAGGAAATCTATTTAATGTGCACAGATTATTTAATGTGTAATCTATTTAATTTAATGGAGCTGCTGCCGTTCTTTATCCCAACTTCTCTGCTGGGGTTCTGTGAATAGGAATGGGAATGGGAAAGTGAGGAACTCAAAAGGCATTGGTATTTTCTACATTGTGCCTCCACTGTGTGTCGATGGTAATTCCCCAGTGTTTGCTGGTAATGGTCTGAGTTTGGGGCTTTGTTCTTCCTGAACAGTGCAGCTGGGCTCAGTGCAATGGCCAGCAGTCCCATCTCAGCCAAGGGTGTCAAGACTATTAAGGTGACCTTAACAAGGCCCTTTTCACACATCCAGAAAGAATTCTAGTGATGATTGTTCTTGCAGTGATACACTTCTCTTCACCCAGACAACTGTGAAATTACAGAAGGTAATTCCTGAGAGCAGAGATGAACAGAACAACTCATGGCAGTGTCCTGCAGTCCTGCTGCCAGCCCTCCCCTGGGGACCCCTTTGCCCACACATGCACCTTTCCTCCCAGGAGAAACGGGAGCAGCAGTGGAGAATGGGCACTTGGGTATCACCCATGATGTCCCCAACAGCTCCCAGGGCCAGCCATTGTCACTCAGCCACCATTAAATGGGCCAGAAACTCCAGTGTTCTCAGTATTGACATCTTCAGGCAGTTCTACTGACATCTAAAACCCATCATTATTGAGCTTGGACTCCCCAGCGTTTCCACGTTGCCAGTGTCTGTGTCCAAGCCACTGAATACAAATCCAGTGACAGGCAAACTGACCTAGTTTTCCATGACACACTCCCCATATGGAAAGCTTTACCTTGGGACTCTAAGTGCGTGCCATGTTTAGAAAGTGTGCGCCTCTGTCTCTTTTCAGGGAGGAAATTAGGTTTCTGTTTATTTCTGTTTACTGGAGAAAGGCTACTAAAGCTCTCAATGTGCAGATTCTCTGTGCTGCTGGGAGCAGTTGTACTCCTGTGTGGTCACCACATCACAACAGGGAGACGATTTCAAGAGCATTCTGTTGTTTACAAAGCACATTTCTTTAGAAAAGCTGAGATTGACGGTAGCTGTTTGCCTTCTGAAAGGGTGAGAGTGTTGTCACATTCTCAGAAGGACCAGAAGTGCTTCTCCAGGAAAAGGAGCATGAAAGTCACTTCTGAAGAGACATGACCATCCAAGGGAAGCCAGTTGGTGCCACTTAAGCTGGCTCCCAGCTAAGCTAACCCAGTTCTGCAGGTCCTCGTGAATGCTTGGGTGCAAATCAGGAAATCCTTCCTCCTTGCACAGTTGTGTCCACGTGTGAGGGCAGCACTGGCAGTCCCAGACTGCCACAAGCCCCGTGCAGCCCTGTCTTACCCCATCCACTTCAACAAACAACAAACTCTGCAGTGCCTGGGAAGGCAAAGCTGAATTGCAAGAAAAAGCCCTCTGCGAGGAGAAGGGAACAGAGACTTTGGACAAAGTTCTGAGCCAGGAGGGGAAGATATCATTAGAAAGCTTTTGATTTCTAAACAAACCAAGCCTGTCACTCGGGAGCCACCTAGTGCCTGTGTGGTCCCTGCATGGGAACAGGGACCACGAACTGCCCAGCTACACCCCAAATCAAATCAAGGGACATGGAGCATTCAATCCACTGCCCAAGAGTTTGTGTCCAGTCCTGGAAGCTGACATGCATAGAAAGGTTTTGGTTCTGATGATTTGCATGTCAGTGCTCACAGAATCTGACCTTTATTTTGAAGAGTAATTAACACACTGAGATATTAATCAAAGACGAGAGGGCGAGGGAATGGAAAATGCTCCTTGCATTGGTTTGTGCAATGTTTCTATAGGTGGGACCGGAGGTATGGGCAGGGCATAGCTAATCCCATAAACTCCTTCCACACTTACTCCCATTCACTGGTGCAAGGGCTATTCAGATTAAAGGATGTACTCTGAGGATGGGAAGCAGCATGTGTGAGGTTTCAACATGCTAGGATTTTCCTAAGTTCCACCAGCCCTTGTTTCTCACTGCTGCTTTCTCCATCTCACCTTATAAGCTTTGTTTTGTTACTCTTTATCCACTTGGGAATTGTGGATATCGGGAGCAGAGTTATGTAAAGCAAACTTCTCCTTTTATCAAGTACTTTATATTCAGGCTTTGTTCTAAAGAAGTCTCGGGGGTATGTGACTTGTATTTATGTGCCCTCACTGAAACAGGAAAAAGTCTTTCTTTTAGCTGAAAGTTTAGGAAAAAGGAGCAGAGCTGACCCAGGCTACCTTCAGAGAGTCATTTCAAAAAAAAAATACACACATTAAAAGGTGTTTGATCCAGCTGCCTATTTTCACTCACAACACAACAATCTACCTTTGGATTCCAGACTTGAAGGTGATTATTGCACTTTATTTTCCAAAGTGACCATAAAACACTATTAAGCACCTTCATATTGCTCCAGCCCAGCCCAGACTCTCTGGAGCTGTGGCTGGAGTCCAGTCCCTGCTTCTCCTGCAGCAATTCTCCTTAAATCCAGCTTGGATCATGCAGGAGAAAGCCCCGTGAGTCACTTTATACAAGGAACTGCCACCAGAGACCATCTGGCCCTGCTGTGTGCCCACTGCCAATGCCCCTCACAGCTCCAGACCAAGGCTGGAGCTGCAGCACTCACTCTCCCTCTGTCTTAACCCCTTGTTGAACACGGCTCAGACTGAAACAAGCAGAAAATCTTTGTGAAAGAAATGCTGCTCTCAAGAAGTGGTCTCTGGTAAAAGATTCGATACTGTCACTGTGATCACTCCAGGCAGAGTGAGCTGTGTTCTACCATGTATCCTGGGCTGATCACATGAAGGAAAGTAAGTTGTTCTGTGCCCAGAAATGCTAATCAAGCCATTTCTCTGTAAATTAAGGCCATTTTTCCTGGGGGATTTCCTTTGTTTGGCTCTCCCACGTGAGCCTCAGCCCTGTGTGTCTGTGACCCATCCACCAGGCAGTACTCGGACATGCCGTGGATTTCCAAGAGGAAAATGTGCTCCTCAGACCCCTGGCTTGTGCCCCTGTGAGCTCTCAGGACAGCTGGGGCAGCTTCCAGGCTTTCTAGCAGGCCAAAAACTTCAGGAGTTACTGGAAGGAGATGAGAGCAGGTTTGTACAAGCTGCATTTTCCTGTGAAGCCAGGCTAAAAGGGACCTGGAAGCATTTGCTGGACAATGAGGAGGCTTCTCCTCCTCCCTGTGGGACGTGGAGCGTTCTGAGGAGGAGAGGATTTTATACAGCAGCTCTTCTAAAGCACCTAAAGCAAAGGTGGGCTCCAGCCTGGGGCCTGTCCCCTGCTTTTCATTTCCCTGGCTGAGATACAACTCCATCAGACCTCAGAGTTGGAGTTCAGAGCCACTTCCAGGCAGCTCTGGTGGATGAAACCCCTCATTATTTGGGAGATTTACTCATCGTTTTTTCGACTCGGAAGGCTGGAAATGAGAACACCTCTTTTGCTCCTTTTGCTGACTCCAGTGGTTTTTGGTGCAGGCCTTCCCTGGGGAAGCAGTGATTCAGTGATCCAGCCACGTAACAACGTGGGCCTTAATGAGTAACACATTTGTACTTTCCATTCTCCGTCTGAGAAAGGGCCTATAAATAAAGCATATTTGCCCTCAGATCAAGAAAACCTTTTTCTTAAATAATGTCATTAAATTTTAAATTAGATGGATAGGCAATTACTGGTGAAAATGTTAAATACTGGATAACCTATGAATGTGACCTAATTTAATATAATTTCATAAATGCTTGAATTCAATTAAATAAAAAATTTTGTATAACATTTAAACTGTTTGCTTAGTTCTCCCCAGAGCTCACAGTAAGTTACTGTGAGCCAAACAGCATTACAGCATTTGTTTAAAATGCCAGAAGGCTTAGGATAGATCCCATACACTTGGAGCTGAATCCCCAGTCACTGGACAGCCATTTCTGGGCAGAAGCTGCCGTATTAAATAATTGCTAGCTAATAAATATATTTTAGACACATTATAAACCTGGACATTAAATCTTTTAGAGTAAATGAGATGTTTATTGCAGAAAAATATATAATTTGCTGTTTTGACCTGGGTGCGTTGTCATGGAAACCCAAATCTTGTGCAATAAAAAATCTGCTTGTCATCTGATTTGAGCTGGTTATTTGCACAGGTGGTTTTCTTAGCAGACAAGTACTTAGTAAAAACAAATCTATTCTTTCTCAATAGTTCCATTATGTGTTTCCACAACAATGTGTTTCATTTCGCTAGCTTTGTAATTAATGATCCATTATCAACTAATTAAATCACATTTAGATTTTATATGAGTTCATCTGTTACACAACACTTGCTCCTCAATCCTCCTTCCTGGGTGTGTTAACCTTGGAAGAGTTTTAATTAATGGTGAGAGGGAAGTATTGGAGGTTGCAGGTACTTCAGACAAGCTAAAGTAGTAACAAATGTGGACACATAAATATATCCAACACTTTAATACCAATTTCCTTCAATGAAGTAAAGCAGCAGTAAGAATAACTTAAATCATATTTCCAATCTCTATGTAAAAGTGTTGTAAAATACTAAATTCATCTGCTTGCAGACAATGGAAACTGAAATATGAACTATGCCAACAGTTCCAAAATGTCATCCAAAACAGAATTTAACTTAATAGACAACATCTTTGGTGTTAGGCCTGCTCCAGACCCCTCTGAGATGGGTGAAAAGACGTCCATTAACTGATTTTGGATCAGATCTGTGATTTGGAATCCCTTGGGTGGAAGCCCTCTCCAGCTGACACAGCCATCACACAGGAGAGCTGGTTTGTAGGTCTGGGCTGATTTTTACAGTGTCACAAAGAGCAGCAATAACAGAGATGAGATGGAAACATGTAAGACAAAAGAAAGTGCTTTTGATCATGTGATATTTTCTACAGGAGTTTTAAGGCAAAGATGGCACAAGGATGGAGCTTTAAGCAGTGCCTGTGTGATTTCACTGACTCTTCTAAACTGTTCGAGCTGGAGGCTGATGATACCCAGGATGAAGTGGGACCAGGTGGAAAATGCTTTTTCAGTTCTGTGCAGTGGAGAAAGGTCAGGCTGGTCAGGAGCTGGGGGTGGAGCTGCAGGGCTGTGAGGGCTGTTCAGTGTCTGCAGGGTAACATTAAAAGCTCTTTGAGGCTCTCATGGGGGTGTCGGGATCCCCTCCAGGAGCCCTGGTTGTGGCTCAGAGTGAGCCCACCTGAAGGAAGGTGGTGAAGACCTAAAGAAAGAAAAACTGTGTCCCACCTGGAGGGACAGGAAGGGTTAAATGGAAAATTTCCTCTTTGGAGCCGTTGGCTTCAAACTGAGCCACTTTACTTGGTGGTTTTGAGCATCTGCTACAAAGAAGCTCTGCAAGACTTTAGGTTTCAAGAAAATACTCAAGGTAGATAACAGGCCCTTTGCCAGGGTGGCAAACGGTGTAAACAGCTTTTTGAGACCAATTATACAAGTGATGTGTTTAGTCTACAAGCTGGGTACCACTAACTAAAGCACCTTTGTTTCTGCTTGGGATGACTTTATCAAAGATCCAAGTTTTATACTTCCAGTGGAATGTTAAGTCACGTGCAACTCCAGTGCCTTGGGAATGAAATGCTTCAGGGCACTGTTTGGGTGAAAATTTGATTTGATTTGATTACTCTGTTTATGGAATTTTGCACGTTTGCAGAGGACAGAAGTATATTTATTTAGTATTATCTTTAAAAATAAGTTTGTTTTTTCTGCAAAAATGGACAGACAGTGTATTGAAACTAACTCACTAGATGGCACCACAGCCCCAGGAACATGGGAAGGAGGCGCTCAGTTCCTGAGTTTATCTGGAATCCAGTCTGCTTTTGTACCATATAAGAGGTGTGATGGTGATGAGAACTGAGCAAACAATGCTGAGATCTCAGCTCACACACACTGCTTTGCCCTGTCCCACACACTGCACTGAGGTCACAACCTGGAACACAGTGGAGAGGCTCAAGAGAATTGTACCTGCAGCAAATACTTCCATCCACAAAAAAATGGAAGAAAGCTCTCTGAAGAGTGAAAGGAAAGGAACAGGTTTTAAATTTTTTGAGACGACTCAGGAAAAGAAGGAGCTGTGGCCAAAAATGGAGTGACAGCTTTAACACATTAAAAATGCCAATAAACTTGGAAAGGCTATGCTTGTGGAACAGAAATCCTACAGAAAGCTTGGAAAAGAGGAAAGACTTTCCAGATTGAATTGAAGGGTAGATAAG
The DNA here is from genome assembly GCA_013400515.1 of Erpornis zantholeuca. Lineage (NCBI taxonomy): Eukaryota > Metazoa > Chordata > Aves > Passeriformes > Timaliidae > Erpornis > Erpornis zantholeuca. The sequence goes on along the minus strand of VZTN01019836.1, from coordinate 2,121,752 downwards.
AGGTATTCTAGGGGTATTATATTTCCTTATCTTGGAGAAAGAAAGTATTCTGTCCATAATCTTATGATTTCCCTGAAGATTAGAGAATAGCAAACTAGGGCCAGCTCTTCATCTGCTGTTGACTTTCATGGCTCCTCTGACTTAAGTGAAGTCACTCTGAGTTAAACCAGATGAAGATCAGACCTCTGTAAGTTTGAAGCATTTATCAAGAGAGCAGATAACATCTTTTTTTCTTTTTCTTTATCCTGAATAATATTATTAAATTATGTGCAAAGTTTAGGCATCCTGTTTTCCCCTAAATTGTGTTAACAGTGTGGTTTTTATTGAAGCACTCAGATGTTGTTACTTGCATTCTTCCTTAATCAATCTCATCCAGGCTAATGCATTGTATCTGAAGTAGCAATTTGGTGATCCTCAGGTTCCACACATGTGAAGCTGAATGTGTAAATTGTGTGCTCTGACAGATAGGGTCGAGTGAGTGTGAGTGTGAGTGTGTGTGTGAGTGAGTGTGAGTGTGAGTCCAGCCCTACCAACAAAACAGCTGAGCACTTTCACAGTCTCATTGACTTTACAGCTCTTAGTGCCTAAACCAAAGCCTGTCGAAACTCAGCAACTTTTAATCAGTTTGGAGCGAAAGAGCCAAAATGAGGGACTTGCATTTCATTACTAAAATTAAAATTCCTTGCAGTTTTGTGTTTTCTGACCTTATTCCAGTGTGCCATGTTCCTTTGTCCAGTAGTACTCTACCTGAGCTAAGACTCAAGACCTGTTTTGTGCAGGCTGTCCTTCAGAGACAGCAAGGAGTCTGCAGGGTGGGCTCTGAATGAGTCTGAAGCATAAAGAACCTTGTTCTTTTTAGAAAAAAAAATACTCTTTCCCAGTATTTCCAAGCCTGGTAACCACATTTTTCCTGTTGATTCTGTGAAAAAGAGTCTTATTTTTTTCCCTGAGTTACAGGTTTTATTGTATGTTTTTGGTGTTGGAACTGGTGTTATCGATGACTCGAAGCCTCTGAGTAAAAGTTTTATCAAAATTCTAACTGCTGAATATAGTTATTCAATTTATGTCACATGGCTGTCAGACAAATCTTGGTTTTAGCTGTGGAGGATTTAGAAGCAAGTGAACTGAATTTTTCCCCTTATTTCACAAATCTGTGCCTGAGAATGTCCATTTGTCCATCTCCAGTCACAGCTCCCAGCAGCTCCCGGAATCTGTGATGCGTTGGAGCCATCAAACACCATAATCTCAGGAGAAACTGCAGGATGAATTCTGTGGTGTTCAAATCCTTCTCTTTTATGCAGCCCTCCTTTGATTCCTGGTGCAGAGTGCCTGGGAGCTGCCCGGCTGGCAGAGCAGGGGTGACTGTAGTTCGTCTGCACTGAAGTTTCCAATTAGTTTGTGTCCAGTTCAGACTGCTGAGATGTGCATCCAGCCTTCCCCAGACAACTTGTCTTTCCACAAAAGCCAGCATTGACAAGCGGGGCAGGAGTGATTTAGCCATTTGGCCAGGATTTAAAGACTTTGTCTCGCAGGCAGAGTGCCTGGCTTGCAAGAAGTGCCAGATAAATGGGTCCTGCTCCCACACACATTCACTGGGCTGGGCTCCTCCTGAGGGCAGAATTAGAGGTGATGAAATGTTTCTGTTCGGGGTGCCGACCCACTCTGGACAGCAGGCTGGTGTAACTCGTGCTCAGGAGAAGGTGGTGATCACAGCAAACCTCTCTGGGGCAGCTCAGTGGGTTTGGGTGGCCTCAGGAGCTGCTCTGGTGAGCAGGTGAGACACAGCAGAGCATCCATGGGTGCCAGAGGTTGTTCCAGGTGGGAGCTGCCACCTGATTGTGTGTCCCTGGCAGCCACCAGGACGTGATCACTGCTGTCACAGGCAGCAGGGCTGCTTACACAGCAACCATTTGGTGCCAGTATCACCCCCATACGCTGAGGTGTGACATTTCCAATTGCCTCAAACTGGCAGAGAGCTCCTATAATTGAAGTATTTGAATAATAAGGCTCATTTCCTTGGAAATGTTAACAGGGCTGTAACCCCGTGCAGTGTGGCACAAGCCTCATGGCCCCTGAGGCTTCAGTGCCTCCTTCCCCTTAATCCTGACACCTACAGTGGGGTTTGTTTTTTTTTTTTTTTTAATATGGAAATATCAAAAATGGCTAGGGCAGTTGTGTTTCTTTAAAAATACTGTAATGGAATTTGTTATTATAGGTCATTACTGTGCACCCATAAATATTTACATATTTTTATATTGTGTTCATTGGCCATGACAGATTGAAAATAGCAACAGTTCTGTGGTTTCTGTGTTTTAATAACAGTGTGTTTCTTTCAATATTCTGCTGGTAGTCAGCTGCATATTTCTAAATGATCATTTTGGAGGTTGCCTCTCCAGACAGAGATATAAAAATATATTTAACCCCCTTGTAATATATTGGATTTTTCTTTATAATCTCATTAAAAAGTGTGCAGTGAACACAAACCCATAATTTACCTGGTGTTGTAGTTTCATTAAACATCAAAAGGGTGCTTGATGGAGTAGAATAATCCTATTCTGCATCCTTCATTGAACATCTTTCAGAATAAGTTTATTCATTTAATTAGAAGGTTTCTCTGTGTGAAGATTGCACTGACCGAATTTGCATTTGTTATCCGAAGCACCCTCTATTTAACTGCACTTAGGATAAGTGTGTTAGGACACGTGCTGCAAAATATCTCCACAAATTGGTACTTATTTTCAAGATTGTGTTAGTACTAATTCAAAAGTGAAGGAACAGAGAAGCTCCATTACACTTTAAAGTGGAATTTTCCCTTCAAATCTGTGGATTAGTCATGGCAAACAATGCAATGTTTAACTCAACATTAAATGGGATTATTAAATATCTTTTCAAAGTGGAAAATCACATGTGTTATTCTATCCCCAGTACAAAAGGACAGTGAATTAGTTTCTCTCTTCATTCAGTATAAAACAATGATAATACCATGGGCACACTTCAGCCTCAGAGGACCCTGCTGAACCACATCCACTGAAAACTGTCTGGATCATTTTAACATGAAGGTGACATTCTTTGTGATTAAAACATGGTTTTGTTGTAATCACAGCGAGCCTTGTCAAGGTTGGGATGTGGCAGACTGGGCTGTTGTAAACTGGGATATTGCAGCTCAGGCAAACCTGAGCTCCCATCCCAGGCCTGGCTGCAGACAGTTCTGGGGAGATGCTGAGCAGCTCAGCAGCCAGACACTCACTTGGAAGAGTGAAGGCTTTTCATCTCCATTTTTCTCTTTTATGTGTCTGGCTTTGGGGAGTGTGACCTTTCTGCCAGGGGATCGATGTGTCTGTAACCATTAATTCCAGGCAAAGCAGGGCCTGTTTGTAACAGTGGAGATTAGGATGTAACACATGGGCAGGTCTCTCCCTTCTCCAGAATGGATAGGCAGCTAACTAGGCAGTTCTCCTCCTAATCAATGGCATTGGCTTCCCTGGGAAAGGGATGTGCTCTGGCTGTAGACATGCAGAGATGGATGGCACCTCAGCACCCAAAACAGCAAGCAGGGAATGGAGTTGGAATACCTTATAAGCAATTTTTTTTTCCTTCCATAATATCTGACTCTCTCTCATGCCTGTGTTGGGTTAGGTGCAGTCTGATTTCCTGCACGGTATGAAATATATTGCAGCTATTTTCTAGTATTAGATATCTTTTCTCATGTGATTAATAATCAAAATAAACATTATTAGAAGTAAAAACTTTGCTGATCCCCAGATTTATGCTGTTTATTCCCAGAGAAGCATGAAAGGCTTGCATTCAACTGTGCACAGTTCTTTTTAAGAAAAAAATATGAGATGGAAATTATGCCAGCCTAACAGGAATTGTCTTTCCATGGGCATCTGAAAGGATCTTTGGAAGCTGGATTGTTGGCTAATGAGATCATTTGAATACTCTTTGTACATGGTTGACAATCACACTGGACAGAAGAGGTTCACCATCCTTCACCTCCTGACCCATCTCACATTGAGCCATGACAAGGTTGCTGAAATGGATTCCATGGAGACTGCTCTGGAGAAAAGCAAGGGAAGGGCACTCACTAGTTTCATACTACAGCTCCTTTGCTAAGGGATTCATCCCAGGAAAGCCCTTCCTGTTCCCATGGCTCAAGTCCTCACAGTCCCTACAGGTCAATGTCCTCTTGGATTGCAGAAAATCTGTAACTGGCTGAGGATGACTTAAAACTCAGAGCTTTTTGTACTCAGCTATTCCTGGGTACATTAATTTCTTGAACAAGTATGAGCAATTCTTCACTGTGGTGCACCAAGTCTGTTGCTGTGGGTTAAAGGCTTTATTATGAGCTGAACCATCAGAGTTCAGGACTAATCAGGGCCTTTGCTGTGGTTTCTTTGGGTTGTCAGGGTGACCAGTAAGAGATAACAGATACCCAGTTGTGTTCAGGTGATTGCTTCTTCTGTTGCTGTAATTAGTCCTTGGAGTCTGGGTAGTATTTAAAATAATCAGGTACTTTTGGTAAACAAATCCATGTTAAACCAACAGGACAGGTAACTTGAGGGGTAACTTAGGCATAAGTCAGAAATAGGGCAGTGGCCACATCATGTTTTGAGGATCCCTTATCAGTCAGTACAATAAAGTTGTGTTTATCCCTGACCAGGTTTTCTGCCTACCAGAACACCCAGGGAAGTGGCAAAACTGCTTCCTTAGGAAGGAAGTAGATGAAGAAAAATAACTGATTTTGTATACAAAATGTTTTGAACACAGGAGATGCATTTCAAAAATTTTACCTTTTCATGGGATGAAATGAAGTGTAATCATTTGATTTTGCTCTGAATATTTCAGGGCAGAAAATAAATCTTTTTTTCCTTCAGCCTTTGCTTCTGGTCCTCTGATCCTGCCACTGTTCAATGTCCTGGCTATTCTGGGATCCTGCGATCTCCATTTCACATTTGTTAGAAGATCCTCTCACTGAGCTTCATGCCATCCCCACATAATGCTGTAGCAAATAAAACAAGAGCAGGTACAAAGCCATGCCAAAAACTCAGTCATTGAGCTAGGAACAGGTTTTGGATTGAGTCAGCATCTGCCGTGGTGCAGCAGGCTGCTGTTGTTCTGGGGTGGCTGCCACGGTGTGCTTCAGCAGCAAAGCATTCCCCTGAGACAGTGTGGGTGTAAACATGTCTCCACCAAGTCAGTGGCAAAGTTCCCATCAGCTTCAAGGAGATGAAGGGTGCCTTTCACTTCTCTGAGCTCAGTGTGATGTTTCTTCTGTGTGACAAACTATGCTAAGGCTTTGCTTTTCCCACGTTTCCTGTGGATTTCTTGATATGACAACTACTGGTCTTTATAAAACCTTCTTTTTCTTTTTCTTTTTCGCTTTCTTTTTCTTTTTCGCTTTCTTTTGCTTTTTCGCTTTCTTTTTCTTTTCCTTTTTCTTTTTCTCTTTCTCTTTCTCTTTCTTTTTCATTTCAATTCCTTGTCACTTCCATCCAGCCCTTTAATGAAAAAATAAAACATTTACCTTGAAGACAGAGTGAGTCTGTTGTCCCTTCAGAGTTTAAATAAATCTTCAACACCAGCTTGAAGGGCAGGTGCTTGAAGCTGTATCTGGAAGATGCTGAGGTGAAATATGCTTTGAGAAATGAGAAATGGCAGAATTCCTTGGCATGTTAATCCTGAAGTAGCTTTGTTGATCCTGTCCAAGAGTTGCCTACATACAGCTACTGAGAGAAACAAATCTAAGTTTGTTTGAAATAGATTAGTCAAACTTCACTAAGTGCTTGTGTCGACATTCTCATTGGAAATTAAAGTGACCCTAATGCAGTTTCATTCACTTAGAAAATTGATTACCTGTATGGACAGAGCATTGCAAGCAATAATATTCCCATGGCTTAATGAGTTACCATTCATCAGCTGACTGTCAATAACTTCTCGTCTATAAGCTCCCATCCAGGCCAGTTTCCCCATCCCTGAGAGGAGCTGACAGCCTGCACTGCTCAGGGCCATGACAGGCTGCAGCCTCTCCATCTCCATCGCCTTGAGATCACACCCGTCCTTTGCAAGTTTAGACATTTGTTGAGTGATTGGTGTGGACTCTGTGCAAACAGATCTTCTCCACCAGAGGAAACACTGTGTTTGAGTGCACCCCTTGCAGGAGAAGGAAGAAACCTATTTCTGTGCCAGGCTGACACAATCTGTGTCACAGGACAGGGTGCAGGCAAGAAGGGCTATGGCTGGATCAGTTTTATTCAGCCTGGAGAAGCTTTGGGGTGACCCAATTGCCCCTTCCAGTACCTGCAAGATACATGGAGAGAGCCTGTGGACAAGGGCCTGGGTGGCAGGACAAGGGGAATGGCTTCACACTCTCAGAGGGCAGGGTTAGATTAGGTCTTAGGAAAAAATTCTTTATTGTGAGGGTGGTGAGGCCCTGGCACACATTGCCCAGAGAAACTGGCTGCCCCTGGATGCCTGAAAGTGTCTCAGGCCAGGCTGGACAGGGCTTGGAGCAACCTGGGATAGTGGAAGGTGTCTCTGCCCATGGCAGACAAATTGAAACTGGACAATCTTTAGGACCCCTTCAACTCAGGACGTTCTGTGATTCTTTGATTGTGATCATTTCTTAGCAGTACTTCATGGAAAGCCAGCATGCTCTCATGCCATTTTTGGCCAGAATTTGGTTGGCGTAGGGCTGCACCTATACAGTTAATTTGCCAAGAAGGTGATTTCTGTGAGCTGGTTTACCCTCCTGAGCATTACAGAGGCTGAGCTCCAGCTGTGCTCCAGGCTCATCCAGCAGCTCCTGCCCCAGGAGTAAAAAACTGGTGGGAAACTAACCCAGCAATTGCTCAGTGCCCCAAGTGCAGAGCAGGCAGACCTTGAGCAATGCTGATTCAGTGCAAGCAGCCAAGGTAGATGCAAGCACAATTTCAGTTTTTCCATCATTATTTCCAATAAGTGCTCCTACAATTTTAAAACTCGGCAAAGCTGACAATACAATGGAACAACTGTTCATGAATTGCACGGTTCAAATTAACTATGAGCCCCAGTGAAGGAAGTAAGATGAACAAGTGAAAAGAGCTCTGCAGGGCTTTTCAAATTATTGTAAAGTTGGGAAAATTGGGCCCACTGTGTCTATTACTCACTTTATAACAGTCGTAACTCGATTGTTTTGTTTGTCGCGCTGCTGGATACTCTCATGGATCTTAAAGCCTTGCCAATTGTTTTATTTATTGGTAATTTTGTTGAGTGCCACGGTAAAAATGAAATAATTGGACTTTGTTTATGGTGCCAAAATATGCTTTCCTGAATGACTGTTTTCAGCAGTCAGTGCAGTTAAATAAACCCATGGTCCACATACCGCAGGGAGGGTTAAGGCGGGCATTGGTTGTTTGATTCCTGATTATCTTCAGATTTAAATCAAGTCAAGCACAACTGGGTTTAAGTTTTGAAGCAGCTTTTCACTGCTTTCCACTGTACTTGTATTGAGACAGACTCCTTGTGTGGAGTTTTCTCCTCCTTTTGTGGAGTTTTCTCCTCTTTGTGGTCATCCAAACTCACTCCAACTCACTCCTGTTCTTGCCAGGAGCTTCCCAAGAAAAAAGGCAAGTGAAGGGTTTGGAAATAAGTATTTGAACTACATTAAACAGCACAATTAAACAATGCTTTGTTGGTCTTTCTTTCCATGTGGTAACATCCAGTTTCAGGTGTCATGAAGGGGTCTGATATTTCGAGATTACCAATATCTCGTGCACAGGTCCCTCTGAAGCCACTGAACCACAGGGGTGTACTTGAGCACAACACCTCCTATTATTGCTCATTCCCCAAATATGTAGAAACATCACAACTAAACCAACCCAGGAAATGTGTATTCTGAAGACAAAAGGGAATTCTTCGATCAGCAAGAAGCAGGGGAACAGAATCAGAGGCAGGCAGAAGGCACTAGATACAGAGAAAGACGTGAATCCCAGGAATGATGGGGTTTGGAGGAGCTGCTGTGGCAGAGCCAGGGATGTGGGACACGTGAGGAGAGCAGGGGGATTACAAACAGAGAAGCAACAACGAAGGTTGTGGTAGAATCAAGGACACTGGTGTTTTAGTTAGATAAAAATGACAGAATTCGTTGCTGCTTATGAAAGCCACCATAGGCTTTCTCTTTTTTTGTAATGCATTCAGCTCGCCTTTTATCAAGTAAAAAACTGTTTATAGTTATGCCATATGAAATTTATCATTTGAAATTAAAACATTCCAGTAAATCACCTCTCTCCCCTCTCTTCTCTCTCCCCCAGAACACATCAAACATCAAAACACAACGAAAGGAGGAAAAATGAAGCTAAAAAACAAAAATTTGCTAATCTGTTCATTTAAGTGTTGCCTTAACACAGCCACTCTGAGGTCTTTGCCATTATCTGCAGCAGGCATATAATTGTGGAAAATTTTAAAGGCCCCATCTGGCTCCCCAGTACATTTATTCTGATTGTGAAAAAGCAGGGATATTCTTGCCTCTCATTAGGATAAGCTTGCTTGCTTTAGCTTCTTTCTCGTAACAACATAGGTCAAAGAGGAGACACCTTAATGAGAATCTCGGTAACATAAACAGGAAATGTGCTTCATTTTCTTATCTTCATTTGCAACTCAAAACTTCATGCCCAAAATGAAAACACTAATTTTCTTAAATTCATTTTTTTTTGCTTTGTCTTTCTCGTGGGTCTTTATCTATTAAGCAGGGCAATTATAGGAGGTATTTTCATCATAAGTATTAATATTACTATTTATGAATTAATTTACCAGCATAGGAGCAAGGAACTAAAGAACAATATAATTTTAATTCCTTGAGTTTATCTTTGGAAACAGTTGTTTTCACTTCTTCAACCCACAAATTAGATGGAAAGGAAGAATTACATGGAGTTGAAGCTATTTAAAGTGGAGATGATCAAAAAGAAAAGAGCAGGGCACTTCAGCTTTCTGTCAACACGTATTTTATATGCATCACTTTCATAGTGTCATACGGAGGCCAAAGATAACAATTCCCCATATTTTCCCTATGTGCTGGGCAAGAAGAAAGGGAGAAACTCTTCCAAGCTTGTGATTTTATTCCTTACACACAGAAAGAGCCCAGGCTTGGAGGAGGTGCTCACTCACTGCACTGTACAATTACAAAGCTACGAATTCAGGAGAAATCGATGTCAAATTAAATAATCCAAGTTTTATTTTCCTTATGATGCAATTCAGCGTGCATTTCTTGGCTGGTGGGAGCTGGCACAGGGAACACAGTGAGCCCTTGTGTCGGGCTGGGAGCCCTGGCCAGGATTAGGGAATGGCTCCAAACCCCACACGGGGTGGGTCTGTCTTCTGGAGCTCGGCTATCTCTGTGAAATGGGGTTTGAATGAAGTGCTGCCCTGCTTGGAGTCCATCCACACACTAATTCCCAGTCCAAGAGGAGCACTGGCTTTAATTCCATGTTGTCACAGGCAGCAGCTTGAGCTGGTGGAGCTCACAAGCTGCTTGCACAATCCTTTTTGTCAGCTCAGGTGTTATTTCCCAGAGGCTGCTCTCCTTCAGACTGAGAGGACAAAAGAGGAGTTCTTTAAGGAAAACAAACTTTCCTGTGAGGAGATGCCAGGATATGTTGCCTAGTGCACAAAAAAACCATGTTGCAAACAAAGAATGCAACTGTTTTCTTATGTTTCATGTTGATCCTGAGACATAAAACAATTAAAGGAATATATATCAAGTTGTTACATATTTATTACTCAGTGTAGAATATTGGTGGGGGGAGGGAGGTTGGTTTGGGGGGTTTTTTGAGAAAAACTGCTGAAGATGGGAGAATTTAATCCAGGAGCACCTGGGGAAGCTGAGGTCACACAAACAGGATGCACACATGTTCTTCTGTTGTGTTGCATTTCGTGGAGTTTTTTGGGAATACTTGGAGCACAGCACGTTAGTTCCAGAAGGCTTCTCTGGGAACATCAGGTATGCTACTGAAGCCAGCTTTAAATCAGGCACTCAAGTGAGAGGACAGCAAATGGTCAGAGCCAGGATGGCAGCTGGGAATGCTCCAGCTCCAGGATTCACATCTGGATCCAAAAGTTGCAACAAAAGCTGATGCCTCCACAAACAGGCACATTTACAGATACATCTGTTTTAATTGCAGCATTCACAGTGCCTGTGTAAAACTCTTTTCCCCTCATTATGTACATTGGCTTGGGAATAACCACAAAATTGAGTAGGTGTGTGTGTACCACATCCCTGTCAGTTTGTCCAGATCAAACCAACTCATGTTTTCAAACAGCTATTTTCTACATATCTCATACACACCCTGGGTGATATGAAAAGTCCAACATGAATGTGGCCTATGGTTAGATACAGAAGAATTTAAAATTCTGCACAAAAAGTATTCATTTTTCTTCCTTTTGGATGAAAATACTGTCTTCTAATGCTTGCATTTGGATATTTAAAATATGTGTTTCCCCAATCAAATTGCAATTTAATTGAAATTAAATGCTAGCTACAACAGGCACAGATTTTTGATATGGTCCTTCAAACCACTGCCCTTTAACAAAAAAGTAGGTTATTGTCACTTTGGGGAATGGGATCATCCTATGAAATCAAATGGCAAAACCTTACCAAAGTTACTTTTTCTCTGGCATTTAATTGAAGAGCTGAGTACACAATCACTCTGTGCATTTCCATAAAGCTACTCGAGGGATGATATGTGAAAATAATTTATGTCTGCTTTGTGCATGGTCGTTAGCACTCATACAGAACACCAATAATGACAATAAACTATCTCATATACTTATCAAGTTTGCATAATATAGTTTTGTTTGTGAAAAAAAGGGATTTAATCACAAAGACTGTGTCTTTTGAAATAGGATATTTAAAGGTTGCTGATGATTTTTTTTTTCTGGGATATTTAGCTTGTATGTGAAATGCATTAAAGTAGAGTTATAAGTGAAATTTCTGTACAATTTTTAAGGAAATTTTAGCTTTAGAAGAAAACCCAGCTGTAATCATGAACTGAAACAGCTGCATACTGTAAGAGGGAGTTTTGTTCCATGAGGATGACTTTGGTGTCTGTGCATGTGAGTTCTGCTGCATTCTTTGTGGATGAGGAGGGAATGCAGCTGAAGCACTGACTTTATCATGCATACCTTTATTAACACAGACTTTGCCCAGAAAGGTTCCAGTCTAGGTAGATAAATGGGATAAAATCTTCAAATAAAGGCAAAATAATCTCATCCTAGAATATGAAGAAGTAGAACTAATACAGGTAAAAAATTTGGTAAAAAATTTGGTCAAATAGAAATGGTTAATTTATTTAGTTCAATTTTAAAACCCCCAGGAGTTTTAAATTCTCTTTTTTTTTCACAAATCCATCACCACTCCAAGCAATTCAGCACTTCCCTTCTACCTAAGCTGAGTTGCAAAAGCAAAATGCTCTGTGCTCAACTCACCCAACCTGAGCAGTTCAGTCTGGTGGGGAGGATCCTTCCAGCCCTTTCCCTATGACAGCAAAAAAAGAAATTGAATTGCTTTATTTTTTAAATAATGCAGCAAATAACTGCACAATCTCAGAGTCTTTAGGGCACTCAGTAAGAAACCTCCGTGTAGTGCTGGCCTCAAACCCACACCATCCACAGGCTCGAGTAACAACCTTTTGCACAGGAAAAGTGATGCCTTAAATGGCTCCCTAGAAACAGAGAGCAGACAGGAATAAAGGAATCAAGGAGGGATTGATTGGAAAGGCCTTCAGAGGTACACTCTGGGCGCCAGAGGCTCCTGCCTCAGTGCATCCCAACATGGACAAGGACAGCTCCCGAGTTCTTCCCACTTGGATCTCAGCATCAATTCCCCAAGCAGGAGCCAGGCAAGGATGGAATTTGCCCAAGCTTGCCCCCCTGTCCCCAAGATTGTGGTTTGCAGTTGTTGGGCCTAGGAGGGTCTGGGTGTCCTTGGAGAGCTGGAGAGGCTTTGTTGTGTGTGTGTGAGCATGAGAGAACAGCACTGAACGAGCTCCAGGGAACTGCAGAGTGACACTGGGCAGGGCAGGGCTGGGAATATAGAAAAGTTCAAACCTAAGGCATCAAAAGGACTGAAAATTAATTTTGTATCTCTCCTGCTGAACTTGTGACTCTCACTGGGTCCAATTCACCCCAGTTTCGGTGCTCTTGGTTGCACTCATCATCACTTGTGTTTATTCTCCTAACAAGAAGGTAGCACAGTGTGACACTGAGACTTAGGGGAGCATGTACATAAAACATCTTCTGCACTAAATCCCCCTCAGACCTTTCTGTTTTTTGGGATCCCTGAGCATGGAACATCCTGCTCCCAGCCTGGCTTTGCGCTCCAGAAATGCCAGAGTGTTTGTGAGAGGCCTTCACTGAGCCCATCTTGTACCAGCTGTAAAAAAACACAGTCCAGGAGTTCACCCTGCACACTGTAGGTAACATCTCCGTGCTGGGATCCAAGGCTCCCTACCTCCATCCATCATTCAGCCTTTTCCTTACAAGCATGCACATCCCTCACTACCTGACAGCTGCATCCGCTCGCCCAATCTTCCTCAGGACTCTCCTTATTCCCTGATTAAGATAAAATTTTGTGGACAAAAGAGGCAAAGCAGTGTCTCACATGCTGGTTATTGTTGAGGGGGTATTTAATAGCTTTTAAATTCATTTACGAAAATGGGAGTGGTGAGTCACATGTAATTATTCCCAGATAGATCATTAATTACTTGATAAAGTTTCTACATAATGCTGCCTTTTGCTTTTTTTTGCCATAATGATGGTTATTTGTCATTTATCTCAGTTTGCTTGTCAGTTATTCCAGGTCCCTTTCATGCCCTGTGATATGTATGTAAATATTACAGATTGAGATTGATAAAGGTTTTATAACAAAGGCTGTTACTTTATTGGATTACAGAAGATTTTATGAGAAACTCATTTGATTATTGTGTTGGAATGGTATCATTTGCACCAATACAAGTATGGCTGGTTTGGTACCTCATCAGTAACTGCATTTTTCATAGGTAAAACTTCAGCTTTAGAAATTTGAGTTTGTTTGAGAGTGCCAAAGATACCAACACAAAAATTATATGTGAGAACTCAAATGACTTTTTAAAAAATTCACCTGGTTACACTGGGCTTTTCTTCATTTAGTTACAACTTCAGATGAAGTCCTCAGAACTTTAAGCATAAATTAAGGAGTGCATTTGAGCTATATGTTCTCTAAGAATAATCAGTATATAAGCTCTAGCAAATGAATGAGAGGGACATAGAGATTGATGCCTTTTTCTCCATGGTTTCTTTGGAGAGCCAACCTTACACATTCAGAAGGGAGAAAAAGGAGAGGCTGAAATTCAAGGAAAAGCCATTAATTCTTGCCTGTTCTTAGCAGTTTGTTAATTTTACTGTTGAAGTGATTGGGGCATCCCATGGCAGTGGGTCCTTTATCCTACCACCAGCTGTATCCTCAAACATCCCTCCCAATCCATCCCAGAGAACCACAGCAGTACTGAGCAGGCTCAGCACAGAGGTGACACTTGATGACAACATAATCAGAGTATCTGTGCCAACACCTCTCAAACACCAGACTGGCACCAGTGGGTGTGTAGTTTCATACCAAATAAAAGCAGTGTCAGGCAGTCAGGTGACACTTGGGTGGTGTTTGCAGCCAGCAGTGTGTTACTCCCAGCACTGTGCACGATGATTTAAGTGTCTGATGAGGCACAGCTCCCTAGCAACACCTACAGAAAATCTCAAACACAACGGTGATAACTTGCTCAGTAGCAGCTGGTGAACTCAGGGAATGGATTTATCCTCCTCCATAAACACTTGGACATTTATGAGTGAAGGCTGGATTCGTTCTCTGAGACACCCAGTGCTGTTGTGAGATTATTACAGTTATTATTGTGCTGCCAACTCAAACACATCCATCTGAAATGTTTCAGATTAGCTTTACTGTTCCCCATTATACTCTTTATTTCTCCGTAAATAAACAAAACCAGAAGAACTACCAGGGGAAGTGTAGAGAGCTGAACTCAAACATCTTTACTGCGTTTGAGTTCTGGCTGTTCCCAGTATCCCAAAGACCTTGGTCTTCACCCTACGGCAGTTGGTCCTTACAGCCATACCACGAGGGATATGCTGCTGTTTTAGGAACCATTTCAAAGTGTCTTTCTTGCAAGGAGGCAGGAAGGACCATGTCCTGTGAGCTGATAAGACCCTGGCTGTGCCTGGTGCAGGATTTCCCCCATCTGCTGCCCACTCCCCCGCAGCTCTCCCAGCACAGAGCTGGGCGGGATGTACGTCAGTAGCGGCTCCTAAAACTGTCTGCGAGAGCTAAACAAAGCTCAGCAAAGTTAAACATTTGAAAAGATGCCCAGTCATTGTCACCCCCAACCAAGCTCAGCTGCCTGTCCGAGCTTCAGACATCCTGGGACTGAAGGAAAAGTCCGAGTAGACACGACTTGGTGTTAGAGGACCTTCAGTCAGAGATTAAATAACACACATTATCACAGGCTTTGGGACTGGGCTCAGCTTTAATTCTCTAGTCCTCACTGCAGCACCTTTGTAATCTTCATTTATTAGGAGCTGTCTGCTCCTCCCTGGCTGTTTTCAATGCCTGAATTACTGATGCCATGATATTCTGGGATTTATAACATCTGCTATATATTTTGGTCAAAATAAAGGTCCAGAACTTCAGATACAAGCCTCATGTACGAAGTTGGATGCAAAGCACAGGTATATGACCTAAATAGTTTATTTATACATGGAATACAGGGTCAGTCTTAGATAATTAACCTAGAAATACCTGTTTGCATCTACAGGATTCAAAACCTGTGGACTACAGACAGTGATGTGGGAATTAGTTCAGACCACCAACAGAATCCTAAATTTATATTCAAGCCTGGGGAATTAATGCAAATACAGCTCATTAGGCTGTCGAAAGTTAAGGCGTATTTTACATTTTATTGTTAAGATATTATTTTGAAAAATAATGAAACAGACTCTGTCACACCAGTATTTGAGATGCCAGCCCTGGGACGTGATCTGCCTGGGCTGGGGCACTGGTGACATTAGCCCTGCCCTACACAAATTACATTTATGTCAGTCACAGAGATAATCTCTGATGCAGGGTGGTGTGGTCATAAAATAAACTTAACTGGAAGCATCTGAATTTCGAGACTCTTTGATATTTTCTTCAGGTTCCCACGGGACACGTGTGCTCCCCAGAGCTTGATGTGAAGGCGTTTGAAGTCTACAGAAATCCTTCTGTTGACTTCAGACACTTTGGGACTTGGCTTTTAAAGCTGTGGGTGTAGAAATGTGCTTCATCCCCCTGGATCAGTGTCATCAGCTTTCCTTGCCTTTTAAGGGCAAGCTCTCTTTTTAGAGAAACACTGTGGGCCAGAAACAAAACAAACTTCCTTCCCCATTACTTCAATATGACTTGTAAGCCTTTTCATTTGGAGCAATAGGCTAATACTTTATTTTTTAGCATCTTGGCTGTGTTTTAAGGGTACTGATTGCTGTAGGATTTAATGAGATTCCCCAGATCCTGATGCAAGCCCACCCAGCCCCTTCCCATGGGACAGTGACGCTCACTCAGATGGAACAAATCTCAGCAGCCACTGACCTGGGATAAATTGAACCAGTAGCCTTGAGATAAAACACCTTTCCCAGTTCCCAGCCTACAATCAATCCATGATTTAATATTGTTACAGTTAACATGTGTGACTTCACTGCTGATTATCAGAACTGGCTGTTAGGAGGAGCAGAACTTCCCAAAATCATGTTTGTGGAATTTTAATAACAGCCCTTTTGTGCACTAAACATCCATGGAACACACGTTCCTCTCCTTGGGAAAAGTGCTCTATGTATTTCATGCTAATGACTGAGATACAGTTAGTAACAATTCATACCAAACTTCACTTTACTGTTCAAAATATGCTGTATTTTTTTCCAAACATGACTTGGAAATATTCTAGTGTCCAAACATTTTACTGGGATAATGTATCTGTCAGATTGTGGAAGGAGCTGGTGTAGGCCTAATGCAGTACACACAAAAGTTAATGTAAATACTGAATTTCAATGAGGCAAATATTTCACTGTGACATCTGCTGTATTAGCATCCAAGTGTTAGGACATACACATATATTTTAGATTAGTGATCCACAGACCAAATGTATCTGTATAATAGCTAGCCTGGGTAATTTTTTTTTTAAATGCTGTTATTTCTTTTAGCAGTAAGGGAAGCTCCCGAGATCGTAGAATGATTTGCTCAGTTTGAATGTTTGTGGGAAGGTCAGGCTTTGACAAAGACAGTAGGAAAATTTGGTGAAAGAATTTTGCAGGACTTTCGAAATTATTTTAAAAATTTTAAAATTAAATAGAAGATTGAATGTTTTGGTACTGAAAGAGGAAAAGAGGACCCTTCTGGCATGTCTAAAGGAGTAGGTGGAGCTAGAAACTCTCTGAACTTCAGACAAAGGATGAGAGCATGGAACCATGAGAGAACCTGGGATTTGGGCTGGCTGTAAAGGAAGTGTTTCCTCAATTTGAGATGGATGGAGGGATGACCTGTTGTTCAGCTCTAGCCCTCAGGCTGCTGGCTCTGCCACTAAATTGGACCTTTTAAAATAAATGAGTTCAATGTTAGATACGAGCTGGGGGATTCTTGTTGGGATTTTTAAATTTTTCAGGCTTGAAGCTCCTCCAAAGTTCAGAATTTACAACCTACTAATCATGCCAGAATATATGTATTTTTATTAGACTTCCTATTGAACACTAGTCTAATACCTTTGCTGTCATTATTTATGAGGAGATTGTTTCCAGCTACTCTTAATGTATTTTACACAGCCCATGATGTAATTGTTAAGCAGTTGTAATGAAGATTGAAGGTTTAATAATGCCAAGTGTTACAAATTTCTATTTAATCATTCCTAAATCGATTAGTTACTTTCACCCAAATGCTGGGCCACCGAAACAGAGTGAGCTAAAGATCTGAACTGCTGTGGCCAGGCTTTGATAAATGGTATTTTGGTGCAGTGGTAATTGAGTTATTGAATTTACTCATCTTCCAAATGATGTTTGCATTGTCTCAGCATATGTGTTTAGGGCCAGGGGAAGGTCATTAGGATCTTCAGACCGGGGGCATGTTTGGGTTAAAGTGATTTTGAACAGCCAGAGTTGAGGTTAGTCAATTAAAGGAAATAGCACAGAGAAATGCTACAGAAGGCCACGCTATAGGCTGGTCAGTAGGGAGGTCCCAAAGGCCTGGTTAAAGTAGTCTAAAGGTTCTGTAAGTAAATGTCTACCCCCTGCCCCAGGCCATTTAGACACAGACAAATTGCTGTGAGAGATGCCCTTCACTTAAAACATGTTTCACCTGTAAACAAATGTCACACTCTGAGAGGCTGGGCCTGCAAAGGCCAAGGGAAAACATTAAATGATAATAGCTTTTGTGTACATAAACACAGCCTTCAGTGAGCTTCCTTAAGGGCTGGGACACAGGGGATGTGCCCAGGCTGCCCATCTCGGGTGGTGTTTGTGCCAGGGATGCCCTGGGCTGGTTCGGTTCACCCTCAGTGAGGTCCCCACTGAGCCCTGCCCAAAGATCAGCTCCACGTTCAGGGCACCATTCCTTTGGTGTGATCAAGCTCTTTCAGAGGCATAGTTCAGTAGATAATGTATTTAGATCTCCATCCTGGATTCAGCTTGCCAGTGCTTTGTCCTCCCAAGGAGCTCAGCATTTCTGTGTGAGACCAGGAGCTGCTGACCACGAGTCAGGGGTGATCAGCTTCCCCCGCTGGGGGTGGGAGGATTTCCCTCACACTTTGCTCTCCTGAGTGACCAGCCACCAGTTCCAGCAGAGTCCAAATACCCACCCCATGACTGCTGTCTGCATTTCAAATGAAAACCAAAGGAGTTTTGTCATTTTTCAGGTGTTTCTGACTAATTAGGCTGTTAGAACAAGAGAAGAGGAAGAAGCAGGAGAAGGCTTTCATGTTTCTGTGTTCTCACATTAATTTCAAAGATTTTCAGAGTACCTGATATTCTCTAATACTCTGAACAGAGTCACAGGGAAGAGCACCCTTGACATGAAAAATGAGCCCACTGTATTTTTAATACTTGGCTAATTGTGTATAGAGACCATTCTTTTGTTTCAAAGCACTGTAAGGAGGCTCCTGTTCTACAATATTTCTGCTGTGCAATTCTATAAAAGCCTGTCGTTTTATAAACACACTGGTTTATATTTGATTTCTGTCCTCTAAACACTGTTTAAATCACAAGTAATAATTTCTAATCTTGTAAAATGCCCAAAGCTTAAATCAATAACCATTTGATGAATACATAACCCGAGGACATTTTGTTTGGCTGATGAATGATAATTGTGGGAGTGCCTGGCAGCTTTTGTGGTTAAACCTTTGCTTTTATACAATTAAATGGCCGATTCCTTCAAACACTTGACACACTCTTAAGGATAATTGCACAAGGAGCTTACTGGGGACAAGTGAGACAAAGACCTTTCTCTTGGTGCCTGTGAAGGATCGGCTGGAAAGCCAGGGTGGTCTGGCTCTTATGGATGATTTTTTGGGTCACTGCTCATGCTGTGTATGAGGTGTCCCCTCTGCTGGCCTGCCCTGCTGCTCTGCCAAGGCTCCTGTTCCTCAGCCACCCTCAGTTGCTGCTGCTGCTGCCACAAGCCCTGCCCTGGTCTGGAGCTTCTCTGGCTGCCCCAAGGCCAGGCCAGTGTTCCCTGGCAGAGCTCAGCCCTGTGTCACGGGGAGGTGACACACAGCCACATCAAACAGGCCAGGACACTGCTGTAGCCAGTGGGACAGTGATGGCAGTGGAATCCTCTGCAGCCCTTCATGGTCAGTTTATATCATTTACTGAGCCCAGCAAAGGGACTGTGACTGCAATAATAGGCAGAGCCATAGGATTGCCTCCTGGAGGCACAATGTCTTACCTGGGAATAATGTACCTTGGTCATGTGTTTTTTCATGGGAAAAAACCATTCCCATCTCTCCCTGTGATGTTCCCCATCTCCAGCAATTTCACTCTGGAGCAGAGGCAGTTCCTTCCTCCCCAGCACTCAAAGTGCACCTCCAATAAACCCAACCTGGGTTGCAGGGTGCCCAGGTGCAGAAGGAGTTTCATTATGTTCCCAGTCATGTTCTTCCCTGTAGTTTGTAGCTGTTGAGTCACTTCCAGCCTCTGCAGTTGCTCTGCCATATGCCGAATTTGTAAAATCGTGTTCATGTTTCTTTCCCTCCCTGCATCAGAGAGCAGCTCTTCAGGGGAGGGACACGGAGCTGACAATCACAGCACATCCCGTTGTGAAGGACCTGTAGGACATCCCTGGTCATCAGGCTTTACAGGGACATTTAAGAAGTATATTTAGCCTTTCTTCCCTGTGCTGATGAAGTTACAAAGTGGGGCATGAGCAGTTAGACTGTAAGATTAGAGATCAGCCAGGAAAATGGTTTAATGTACTACCATTCCTTTATGCTGACTCCTGCATCACTTGGAAGTGAGGGGGGAAAAAGGTGGGAGAAAATGAAACACTAATTATTGTTTTTTTCTGTAATGACCACTGGCAAAATAAACAGAGCATTTAGAGATTCTGGTGTGGATGAGATAGTGAGCATTTATTTTCTGTATTACTCTAGCCACGGTGTCACCCAGGACCACATCTCACATGACAAGGAGCAATTAAAGGAAAATGTGTCCAGGCTATGCCCCTGCCAAACTGAATCATGACCCTTCTTTTGGCAGCCTCATGCATGAATCCCTCCCCTTGGGGAGCACCAGGCAGGAGCTGATTTGCCAACTGCCATGAGCCATGCATTTTTTTGTGCATGGATGTCATGTTACTGACATTAGGCACTGGTTGAAAACAGGGTTTATACATCAGCATAAAGAGCTTTTTTTAACGGTGCTCAGATACTCAGAGAGAACTGCAGGATCCAAGGAAGGAGGCAGTATCCCTTCACAGGGTGATTGCTTTGTTCCAAGTCAAAATTCACAGCCATTTGATTTTAAAAGACACTGTACAATATATACAGATAAAAGTGTATTAAATTACCTAGTTTGAATATAAGCAGCTGTGGATATGGTAGCTGAGAGCACCAGGGGAGTTGTATACCACAGACATAGGATTTTCTGTACAATTTATTCAATTAAAGTGTGAAAAGTGTCTAAAAGAGTTATTTGAAGGGCTTTTGTTCTCCTGCACAATCTCTGCCTCCCACTCCTTTCTTTTGTACTGGTCCCAGAACACATCTCAGGAAGGAAATAATGAAGGGAGAAGTATCTGGGAAGGACACACAGCTCCAGAGCAGAACAAGCTTAGCAGCATCACTCCCAGTATGCCTGGTTCAGGGAGGAGATTTGAATAACTGTCCTGTATGTTTAACATAAACCTACTCATTAGAATTCAACATGCTTATATTGCCTCCACAGCCAACATTGTTTTTATTTCAAACAAAGACATCTCACCAGCTGAAGGAACAGTGCTATGACTTACAGACCAAAGCACAATAAACAGAGGGAGAAACCTTATACAGAATAACATCTAATCTATGTAAATGTGTATTTAATTCATCTGGATGTAGCTACAACTCAGCTTCTTCCAACAGCCTGATGGGCTTGGCAGTAGCATTCACATCATGCCAGAACTGGGATTTTGCTGCCTCAACAGCCAAATTTAGTGGCATTTTAGGCACTGTGGAATGTCAGGACTGGCCTTCAGATACTGCAGGTCCCCCTGAGCCCTGCATCCCACATGCCAGGGGCATGGATGTCTGAAGGAACCTTAGATGACTCTGGGTGTCTGTGTCTACATTTCCATTCCTGATACTCTGCTAAGAGGAACATATTTGTATTTCTTGACAATAAAAAGCAGCATTGTTAATCAAAGCTTGCCAACACAAATCGCCCAGAGCTCTCTTCGTAATCAAGTCTGTTGGAAAAGATCAAAACCTCTGGCAGAGCTGGAGATGCTGCTCCAGAAGCATCAGAAAGCCCTGATGCTTTCTCTTAATGCCCTTAGGAGGTGAATAAGATTTTGGGGATCCCATTCTCAGTCCTTCATTTCTTATATATCTGTTACATCGCTGAGGTTCAGATTGTGAACATCTGCCTTATTTAAAGAGCATCTCAGATCCCTGTCCTGTGCTGCCTTTACTGAGCAGCACTTCCTGAACCTACCCCTGTTGGGCATTGTCCTTGTAGGTGTCCTGTTCTAACTGTGGCACAGAATTACACAAGTACTGCCAATAAATACAGATTCAGGGTCTGAAAAATGCTATTGTAAAGCATTTTACACAAGAGAGGAATCCTAATATACTCTTAAATTTATAATTGGTCATTACAGTCATTAAAGCCTGATAATATTCCCTGAACCTGATCCAGCCATTTTAAAATGAAATGTACTTGGTATTAATCAGTAAGAACAATTCATTAATTAGCTGGGATCATCCTGTGAACATGAAAACTCCTACTGGTGATTAAGTGTAAAGTTTACTGTAAAAAATCCCAAGCTCAAGTACTTCTATAATCAAAAGCTCCATTAGTATTTGGAAAAATTTGCAATTTTTCCAGAGTAACCTTAATACAGTGAGTGAGACTCTGTCTGTGTGTGGTTCCAGTGAGACATGAATTCTACCAGAATCCTAATACCCAAAGGGAAAGTACAGAGCAGGCACAACTGATAAATACCAGAAGGTAAAACATGAACCAGGTCCTATACTCATGAAACTCAACCTCCTTATAATTACCAGAAAACAGAGGAATTGGAAAAAATTCCAGATTTTAAGAGATTACTGCTTTTCCAGAATTGTACTTTTCATTTCCAGCAGTGCTTGGTGCTATCTATCATCACACAGCTGGAGAGAGAGAGGGTTGGTTTGTACTCCCTGCAGGCTTCCAGGAGGCAGGAATACCTACACTGTGTGTTCATTCCTCCAGGAAAGCTTTCCCCTGCTCGCTCTTTTTGCTCTGCTGATGTGTATTTTCCACATCTCAGCACACATTCCTGGAACTGCTCATTGCCTGATCCCTTCACAGGGCTAGCAGCAGCACTGGAAGTGTTTGGATCCTCAGCAGACATGGGGAGGGCAGTGGGGTATTTCAGAGCTGGGATGCCTGACAGAAGGGTAGAAATGTTCCTTCTTTTCAGCAGAAGTTCACTGCTGCAGACCAGGGCTTTTCAGGATAAACTCACTCAAAGTCAAACAGCTTTTCACAGCCAACACGTAATTCAGAGACATTTAGTACCAGCAGTTGTCCAATTTATCATGTCTTGGAGTGCCAACATTTTTAACAAAATTAACAAATAGGCACCTCGTAGTAAGCAGGGTGGAATTACTCTTTTTTTGTAATTAGACTTCAGACAATATTATCTTGTGTAGTTAAGGGAAAAGAACTTTGCCTCAAATTTCAAAGTGGTGAATCCCAGTTTAATTCTTGTAATGGCACTTAACACAGATGGCTAAAAAGAGTAATTATCTTCTTTAGCTTTCTGCCACCTGCCACAAATGAACTGTTTTCTTTAATTGCTCAGAATTACTCTTAATCACACAAAACAGTTACTTAAGCCCTAGTCACATATTGCAACTCAAGAGCAAGACTTTAACCCCAAACATGCAACTTCAGAAATTACCCCTCTGACCATGAGCACAATGCCAGGGTGTGCTGTGACAGTTGGAAAGATTAAAAAGATTAATCTTTTCTCTTCCAGGTCAGAGCGAGGTTTGCAGGCTAATCACACAAGTCCTGTAGTCTGATCCAAGTAATTACCAGAGCAACCAAAAGGCTGTATCTGCAGCAGCAGGAAAAAATTCACAGCATTTCTTCCTGTTGATACACTTTCTCCAGCAAATGGTCAGTTTTAAAAGCCACACAATCAGGCTGATCTGAAAAATGACTTTCTGAAGAACTGGAAGGTGTAACATGAACTATACCTGACTGATGAGTCAAAGCTTTTTAGATTCCTGGAGATCTGTTAACAGATAAAATAATCCCATTTCCACTGGGGCATCATTTTGAATTAAATCGATGTTAGGGGTTTAAAAATCCCAACATGACACCTTCTGGAAATTTCTGTCTGCATTATATTTTATGACAGCAATTCTTGCCTCGCACCACTCAGAATTCACATGTTTGTTGGAAGAACAGTAATTCTTCCTTTCTTCTTTACTACTGTTCTTGACATCTGAACCACATACTCAGATTGCACAGAATAACTCAGAAGCCACCCCTTTAGTTCTGCCTCCTGATCACCACACTGAACTGAAAAAGCACTAATGCAAATCCTGAGTTTTAGCTGGACCTCTGTGCTCAAGAGAAAGGAAAAAACACCAAACTTAAGTGCTCTGTGAATTACAAAGTCTGTAACTCTCTGTCATCATTCCCCCCAAGTTTGTTAGAGAAAGTTCACAATATAATTCATACACCAGGGGGGTATGAGGAAAATTTGGGTGGACACTGCTTAAGAAGAACTCTCTAAGTGAAAACAAATACCCAGCAGTTTCACTTCTCAGTATAAAATACTCTGTAGTAGAATTGATCTGTATTCCACCTTTTCTAGAACACACACTG
This sequence comes from Erpornis zantholeuca, assembly GCA_013400515.1. Lineage (NCBI taxonomy): Eukaryota > Metazoa > Chordata > Aves > Passeriformes > Timaliidae > Erpornis > Erpornis zantholeuca. Next base: position 2,098,145 of record VZTN01019836.1, on the reverse strand, counting down.
GTTTTGGAAAATTATTCCATTATTTTGAGATGAGATGAACTGATGAATCCTGCAGTTTAGCATCTTTTTTGCTCTTACACTTTCTATTTTTAAATGTGTGAGTGGCAGAAACAAAGGAAATCATTTAGAAGCACAGACCTGGAAAACAGCTTTAAGAAGCCTGTGTGTGTTCACCAATCTCAGGATAAACAGAGCCCTAAACCATGAAATGAGCAATGACTCAGAAACTCCACAGAAAAAGATTCCTGAACTTGATCTTTAAGTTAATTAATTATCTGTGACACTAATATTGTACACCAGAGCTTTGCACTGTGCTCCAACTTGGTGAGAGTTTCTATTTCATAAATTCCTTGAACCAGCCTGATTAACACTTCTAAGAGAGTCTCAGCTGTACAAAAAGTCCATGAGTAGGTGTGAGAAAGAAAAGGTCTGACAGCACCATTGCCCCTGTGAATTTCTAATGCAGCAGGGAAGGTTGTTCTATTAATAGTATTTGCTTTTGTTTCTTGGTAAATAGCAAACTATTATTGGACAATTATAGTAAAGGTCATGATCACCTCTTCTTTCCCTTTAAGAAACATGTTTACTCTGTTTAGCTTCAGCTAAAAAGTGTTTTTCATAGAGTAATACAGGGCAGCATCATTTCAATGTATCAGACCTTGTGACACTGACTTAATTTAATGGTAGAAGATAAGAATTTTCAGTGGTGCCTGCTCAGGTGTCCTTATTGCCATCCCGCTCCAGCTTCCATCTGGGTTTGTGACAATAATAACAATAATAATAATGACTCCCAAAACGTAGCTGTTTCATATAAACATTGTCCAAGTGACAATAGATTTTTATAATCAGCTCTGTTGGCGGCCAGTGAGTGCACTGCTGGTGTGTTGGTGCTGGGAGGGCACAGGGCTGCAGGAAATGAAAACAACTTCAGAAGGAGGAGAGATTAAATACAATCAATCCATCACAGCACGATAAGTAACGGGCTCGCAGAGTTTTAATGGACTAAAGAGTGTAATGTGTTTGGTTTGGGAACCGCAGAGTTTAATCAAGTATTTTTACATTTTTAAACAGGAAATGGCCTTTTCTGCAAAGGATATACACATTTGCAGTGCATAAATCAGTTCCTGAGTCCCAGGATTCTGATCTCATGGTCTTTAACATGCAATTAACTTTAACTCTTTCTCTGAGGAAAGCCTGCTCATTCTGGCAGTGTAATGTGATGTGATGAGTTGTCGCTGCTGTTTTCCCATGTGTCCCAACCGGGACAGAGTGGGATCAGGGAGACTCGTGGAGAGGGCTGGGCCCAGTGTGGGGTTTCTGTAGCACTGTACAAATGTCAGGTTTATTTAACACTGTCCAGGTTTCAGGCAGGACAGCAGGTAGCTGTGACAGCTGTCTTTTAAATTATGCAGAAAAACAAGCTGAGGACAAATAGAACCGAGCAGTGGCTTGTTAAAGGAATCTCCTGGATACAACAGTGGTTATTCCTTCAGGAAAGCTGTGGCATCACTTTGCAATAAAATCAGGTAAAATTGAGGGTGCACATACTTCCTGACATGCTTGCTAGGTACCATGGTGTGAACAGCTATTGCCAACATAAAATATGCACAGCTGCTCACACATGAATATCTCTTGTCTGAGATTGCTGATAACTTATCTTTACCCAAATGAGATGGAAAATTGACAAAACATATACAGTTAATAAACCCCCTCATAGACTACTTTAGAGAAACCTGGTTCATGCATTATACATTAATTTAGCTAACTGCACACACATGGACAGGATATTATGATGATGAAGGCGACCACCTTCTCAAAGTGCAGGGGACACATTAAAACACCATTGAATGACACCAGGACTGGGAGCCCTGCAGCAGATCTCAACCACAGGTTCTTCTGGAAGCTAAAAAGGTTGCTGGGAATCCCATTCCCTCCAAAAAATCAGATGCCTTTGAATGTAATTAGTGTACAGGTTCCCCAGTTTAGGAGCAGAGGATCTTCATAAATTGGCTTTGCTACCTCTTGCACAAGAAACACTCTCAGTATTAAAGCTTGAATTTAGGAAAGTCTCATTTTCCTAAGTTGGTTTTTCTCCTTTCCAATTAAAAACTAAATGCTACAGTGAGGAAGAAGATATGAATGCAGAGAAAGCAAATGTTTGAAACACTTTCAAACAAACACTGAAACTAAATGGAAAATGTTTGAAATAAGTGTTCCTTTTTAAGTTATGGGAAGGGTTTTCTGAAGCATTCTTTAAGGAAGACACACCAGATACAGGAAAGTGCTCACGGCTGTGATACTGAATGGAAAAATACTTGAAAATACTAAAAAGAAATCTTCCTCTGCTTTCAAGTAGAGTTTAAGCAGAGTGTGTTCTACCTTAACACCTCAGTTGAAGGATTGCACTACAACTACATGTGACCGAGACACTGCTCTGCTAAACTGCTGGGCAGAAATGCAAAATAAACCAACAAACTACTGGAGAAAAACAGTCTATGCTCAGAATGCATTGCTGTGATTCCAGGTTCCTGCTCCCTAATGATGTACCAGTGTAAATAGACAGATTCATGTAGGCAACTTTCAAAGGAAAAATTATGAACTGTTGAATTAATATAAAATTATATTAATAAAATGATAACAGGGAAATAGAAATTCATATCCCCCCAAAATCTTGAGAACTTTATTTTTTAAAAAACAGGAAATGCATTAAGAAACTGCATCCATGAGTGAAAGCATTTGACCTAATAAAACTGTGATTTTAGATTGTAACCTCCTTTTCTATCTTTTCTTTCTTTCATTGGCATTTGTTTTCTATTCATGTGCTTTTCTTAGTCCTGTCTTCTGTGGTATCATGGCACCATGACCAAAGTGACAGACTTTTGTCTCTGCTGGATTAATCAGTGTGTTCTTTGATCCATAACATATGCTCCTCGTAGACATTTAGCGTCAACATATTCAAGATTTGTGGTCTGGCAGTTTGGTGCCTGATGCTAACCCGGCTGATAGACACTTTGGAGTATTTAATTTTATTTTTTTTCTTTAATGGAGGCTGCCTTTCATCCATAATAGAGCTTAAACAACAGAGTTAAATATGTGATGCTAAATATTTGGGTTGATAGCTTTGCTTAAAGATAAATTTTTTTGGGGGGGTGAGAAAGCAGTGAGTGGCTCCCAGACAAATCCCAGCTCTCCATAGGCACAGCGTGGATGTTTTGATGCAGATCTCACCCCAGGGTTTGTGTGTTCGTGGCCAGGGAAGAGAACAGGAGCTCCACAGCACCAGGTCTGGGGTCTATCCCAGAATACTCTGACATTGCTCCAGGGGCACAGCCAGGCTCCACACCCGATGGAAAACCAGGGAAAGCTACTTCAGCTCCCAAAGACTGGGCTGCTGAGGTGAGAACCCAAAGTCCATCTGCTGGGATGGTCCTGGTGGGATGCAGGAGGGCTCTGCCAGCCCACAGCATCAGGAGGGCAATTCCCAAGGAATGCCACTCTTTACTCAGCTGATTCCCAGGAAAAGGGATCCACACAGGCTCTGCAAGTGGGTGGCTGATATGGGAAATATGGCCTTTATTTCCTCTAAATGCTGTGCCAAACTGCAAAAAGTTATATCAGAGGAAACTGGCAAAGGCAGGGAAAAGAACAGGAGAAATAGGGGGTAAACCGAGGTATTTTTCGTTTAGTGTATCAATTAAATAAAGGATATCAATTAATGAGATTCCAACAATTTAATTATTTTTCATTGAGAGGTACAGCATGTGATTTATGGCTCAGCTACTCCTTTACTGATCACGCTGCTATAAAGGGCTACATAATATATTGCTTTCTACTATGCCAGGCACAGCTAGAAATGGCAAGTATAAAACGGGATTAACTGCCCTCAAAATAGTCTGGGCTTGAAATTACTCATACAAGGCTGATGTCAAAACTCCTTTTGACTTCAGAAGGTGCTGAATTACCTCCTCATTCCCATCTTCTCCTGCACACAGGCACATCCCTGTCTGTGGCAGACTGGGCCCCAAAACAGTTTGTGTAATTCAGAGCAGAGAGGATTTTTATTATGTTTTTTTAAAGCATTGTCCTGCCATGAAGAATTAAAGAGAAAATGAATGGAGAAACCAAATGTCAGCTGCTCCCTTAGACTTCAAGGTTCAGGAAACTGCTTAGTGGGAGTAGGAAGAGACTGGCAGGCTGAAATGTAAGAGAATAATTGCATTATAAGAAGATTATGGAAGATTATTTTTCTTGCGGGCCCCAGATTTCTGCAAAAACAATCCTGAATTGCATCCTACATGGCAAAATGAATTCCCCCATTCCTCCAAACAACCAGGGTTTATTAACTGTGTGTTCCTTTGGTGTGGGCAAAATTAAAAATGGGCTTATATTGCAAAACATTCCATGCATCTTTCTTTTCCTTTGACAACGTGGAGCTTAATGTGATTAACAATGTGGCAGCACGTAGCAAGAGGAAAAAAATAATTGTTTCTTTTTTCAATATACAACCTCCCTAATAATGCAGGAATCAATATGCATCCTGGGAGAGTTCCCCCAGCAGAGGGTTGGGGAGCAGGGTGGCCTCCCTTCATTTCCCTATCAATGTGGGGCTCCTGCAGCCCTGGGTAGGCAGGATTCTTTTTTTTTTTTTTTTTAATGTTTAACTATAACCACTGGGACTGGAATCAGAGCTTCTCGTGGCCCAGTATGAATATTAATAAGACACTGGGCCGTGGAGTTCCTGGCTGATTTTGACAGTTTAAAGGATCAGTTAGTTAATTAGAAGATGACATGGCACATCGCATCCCTTGGCTCTGTCCTGCCTTCTGTCTCCTCTTTTCATTTTCTTTTTTGACATGTTAGATTACATCATTACTTGTAGTTTCACTTGTTAGCCACACCATGAAATGAGACTATTTTAAGCTGTAATTACTGTGATTTCTCTCCTCCGCTAAGAACATGAAACCCAAAGAAAGCAGAGAACAACTTGAATTTCAAAGACTTAGGAATACATGCCTGGCAGTTTATAACCTTCCAACTACAGCCAAGAAACTGAAAAAAATTAAGTAGCACAGAAAATTATGTTGATCATCATACTGGCAACCCATATAGTGTTTTAAGTAGGCACCCCCATCATCTGGGCTTCATCTGTGACTTAATTAATGTTTCCATAGGTATAGTTCTCAGAAATCCAGAGTCTCTTCCCCCAGCCATGAAGTGATTGTGCCTCTAGACATGTGTGTGCAATCCAGTGCATTCACATCCTAAACAGAGTCTGAATTTTCTGTCATCACCAGGGTCAGAGCAGACACAAATAAGTTGAAAAGCAAGCACAGCACTCTGCAGAACCCTCTCATTTTGGGGGAACAAAGGAGGAGAACAAAGATAGGCAGGGGATAAAAAATGTCATTGAAATCTTATTTCCCATCTATACCTGATCCCTCAAAACAGTCAAACCACAACACAAACCAAAAATATTTAAAATAAGTACAGTCACACCATAAATCACACAACCTTTCAAGTTCTGTATCCCACTGTTAGGCTGCAGTCATCCACTAGGATGAAAATTCTGGCCACATAATACAACTTTGAAAGAAACACAACCACTTGTTTTGTCTATTAGTAGATAATCTCGTTAATTAATATTGGTATTCTCACTTCCATTCTGTCTGTAAAATTCTTACCAAGGACATTGGTCTATTTCTGCAAAGAAATGCAGAGAAACATCAACCTGCAGGAAAACTTGAATGCAATTTCTGGATTAGGGAAAACCAGCAGCTCTGAGGCTTCACTGGAAATGACAAGATTAGTGGGTGAATGTGTCTTCCAATAGGAATGATCATTTCTGGGTTATGATTCCCTGTGTATTTTGCCATTTCTTTTATCAAATATTGATATTTGTGTATCCATTTCAATACTGCCTGATCAATACTGCTTATCAGAATGTGTATTTTGAGGGAAGAAATGGCAGAGGAAATACAGCCAAGGGATAACTCGATGCAGTTGGCCAATACAAGAGCTGTGTGGGTAATTTATTTCTTTCATTAAGGTAAACATGTCACCTCCTATTGATTCACAGGGCTGCCCAGAAATACAGTGCTAATAACAGGTGGAAATCACTTCCACTGCCCCTGAAGATAAAGCCAGGTGATGTGACCTGGAGAAGGAACAAAGTTGGGAGCTCTGTGCCCTCCAACAGGGGTTAATGCTTGGACTTGATGATCTCAGAGGTCTTTTCCAGCCTAAATGCTTATATGACTTTCCTCATTGAACCAGAATCCTTGTTCAAGATGAGCCAAGTTAGGCATAAAAAGGTCCTTCTTGTGTCAGAGAAGGCATTAACACTTGGAGTGTCTTTTATCCAATCAATGGTTTTGCAATAGGATTGATTTTATAACAAAATGAGACATGAAGCAGCAGCACTGCAATTCCATAGGCTGGTGAGATTACACTGCAAGGAGGACAAATGGGAAGCAAATGTGATGCTGTATTGTTGGTGTGTTTCATGAGCTAAACAATGAAAATCTGCTCTGGGTAGGACCTGAATCACCCTCTGGGGTAGGACCTGAATCACCCTCTGTATCCTCCCATAGTTTCAAGACTGGTGGTGCTGGGAGAGCACTGGTGAATTCCCAGCACAGACACAGCCTGGCCAGGGGATTGCAGCCAGCCAGGGTCCCTGTTTCCCTCTGTTCCTCTGCTCTTACCCCATACACCTGATCTATTTTACTGTGCTTTTACTGCAGCACAAACTCTGCTGCTGCCTCACATCCCCAGCAGAGTCACTGCTGTCCCCTCGGAGAGCACACAGTGGAATTAATCACACACACCAGCTCTGGAGCTAATGCCAATCTCCTTCAGCAAAAACACATCTTTCCCAACTTCAAAGACAGAAATGAACACTTACATTTCCTTTGTTCCTAAAAGACTCGAATCCTGTCTCATTGAAGGTCTGCTCGTCTCCTGGGTCTTCCCTGCATAGGAGCTCTAGCTGAGAATTAGCATCAAACCCCTCATTGTCCACCTGAACCTAGAAGTGAAAACAAAGGCAAACATATAAGCAAGTCCTTTCATGCTGACTGGCATTTACCATTAATACTTAATATTCTCACATATTCTTTTCATCGGGTGGTTAATATAAAGCCTAATGAACCATAGATGGCATTCCTGTTTAGCTCTGTTTCATATTAAGTGTGGAGCAGTAAAAACTGAGAAATGAAAGTTAACATCTTTTCAGATAGAAATGGCTTAAAATTCTTAATATGAATACAGTAGCTAAAACACAGAAGTGAAGACTGTGATCCTTAGCAGGTCTTGGCAGTTTCTGGCCATAGGTTATTAAGCATTATTCAGCTGACCCTAAGGGGAGTTCATCTGGAGACATTAAGGTCAGAGAGTAGAAGCACTTGGACACAGTCAAATGGATTTTACACCTTTGTATCTCTCTGACATTACTGTTTTGCTTCAGCAAACTGCCTAATATCAGATATATCCTACTGGGTACCTTTCTAAATCACTTCAATTTTCTTTGTCCCTGGGCTACAGTTATATGATCAGGAGCCAAAGCTATCACAGGCTATGATATACTATTTTACTCGCTCGTTTGTATTAGGATGAACTTTATTAGCTTTTGGGGCACATGTCTATCAGTTTTGAAGATGAAGTACTGTGTCAATAGTTTTTATGCAGCATTCAAGTCCACCAAATCATTTGGCGTGCTCTGAGTTGATTAAAAGTGTATTATCACTTTTACAGAAAACATTCTTATTTTGAAATAACCATCACTCAGAGCAGCCTGTGCTTACCAGTACTGTCTCTCTAAAGTGATATTTCACAGTAAAATCAAAATGGGGATTGATGCTCTGTAAGCAATTTCAGATTTGAGATCATGTGAACTAACATTTGACTCCACACTCCCATACTTCCATTATCCACTTTCTTCCTTTAAATCTTCCTAATTTGCTATTGTGCATTCTTGTAACTGCTGACAATAACCACAGCACTTTCACCATGTGAAAACTGACAATTTGTGCAAGCTTGAATTTGTCATTCTTCTTAAATAGAAGCTGTCCAGTTAAATAACCCATAAAAAATTACAGAGATTAGTTTGGCTGTTGCAGCATCGAAACCAGGAAATCAAAGATGCATTTTGTGAGGAAGCTGAGGTTTCAGCTAACAAGGAAGAAGCTTTTAGAACACAAATCCAGCTTATAATGAGATTTTCTCATTTCCTTGCCAGCCTTCCGTACTTTTGGTTTTGTGGTTCGCAGTGGCTGCTTCCATTGTGTCATGAATGGAAAAGGGACGAGGGATTTGAGCTAAAGGACGAGGAGTGTGATCTGCCTCCAGGTCCTTTCCTCAGTTGGGCATTGCTAGGCTGGAAGTGTCACAGCTGGCAGATGGTGGTTTTGGAGCTGGTTATGCTTAGGTGAAAGAGCACTCCCTTTTTGATTAGTTCATTCTCTGGCCTCGGCAGCTCAAACCCTGTTTCCCCCGCTCCCATCACAGTGTCATCACTGGAAATCCAGCTTGTACATCCTCAGGTTCAGGGATCACCTTTTGTCTTCAGCTTTGACCAAGACCTCTTGGCACTGCCGTAATTGACGCCCAGAGAGGCAGCCCGGGGGGAGGAGGAGTTCCTTGGTCCATAGGTCAGCTCTCCTGGTTCTCCCCTCACAAGGTCTCAGTGGCATATTAAACAGTTATTTACCCTATTCTGACCTCATCGTTCTGCTTCATGAAAGGCTGAATTAACACAATGATTGTATCTGCCGGCCCTGCAGTGCTTACAGGGATGGTGCTGTGATGCTCCTGAGCATCACTGCCTTTCTCAAGTGGCATAAATTACAGAGATATTGGACTTTTAAAGAGCTTCAAGGACAGAGCAGTTCCTTCAGCAGTTTAACAATAAGTATCATTTCATTTAAGTTACTTCTGAGGATTGGAACTCTTTCAGAGATGCTAAGTGGAGCAAATAAGGATCTCAAGACTTCAGCATTAACTGATGGGAATAAAGCCAAAGTTTTACATTTGCTTTCACATCCTCTCTTGTGGTATGTTTTAGTTTAAATATTTTGGCTCAGTCTTGAAGCTTCCAATGCATAGGCAGATTGCTATGCCCACATGCAAAAAAACCCCACCAGAATTGAGATCTTTTTGCTGTTATATTTAGAGTATGTATTTAATTATTGTGCCTGCACGATGCCATAGAAAATCCTGGTTTGCTTTCACATATTCAACAAAGAACTTTTCAGAAGGGTATTTTTAAATTAGATCCACACTAATTACATGTATTATTAAGAACCCAACGCTTCACAGCTATCAGTGGGTTGTATTATTGAACATTTTCAAATAAACACAGGGAAACGGAACTCAGTCTGAACACATTCCCAACAGAGGCACTCGAGCTTTAATAAAGGTAACCCAACAGTTATAATTAAAAAGCACCCTCACACGCTTTGAAAAATCCCAGATACTTAACTTTAAAGTATGGTTTTGTAACACAGTTCTCTGTCACACCACTCTGGGTATCCATAATCTGTACAGTTCTATGACTTCTGTTTATTTAACACACCAAAGCAAGAATTATTTATAAAGTCACAGCTGTTCTTTTTCCTAGCTTTTGTTTCTCACAAGTCTTAAATATTTGTAAAAACAAGAAAAGTAATTAAAGTATTGATACATAAAGCAAACGCTTCCCTAATCACAGTGCTTAAATAGGAATCACTTGTTTAAACAGAACTTGTTATGTATATGTACAGAAATATAAGTTAAATAGTTACTGCATAGTAGGAAGGCCAACTTGCATTTAAAGAAACAAAATAAACAATGCCAAGCCATCGCTGATATCGCAGGCAGCCACTCCAGCACTAGGAACTCCCAGCCCCGAGCTGGGTTTGGTGTGTGGCCAGCTCTGTGCAGGAGCTGTGTGCCATCTGCTCCTCACACAAAGGACATGAGTTTATTCTTGCTGGTGGGAACTGCTGTCCAAGAGCCAACCCTTGGCAGCACCAGTGCCTACCCTTGAAAAGCTGGCAGAGAGTGCTTTTTAGCCTTTGAGTTCCCTAATAATGATCCCCTCCAGGGTGCAGGTCCCTCATGAGTGCTTCATTTCCCTCTTTATTCTGATTCACCATCCCGTGCAGACAGGCAGGACACCTGAAGTGCATCAGTCTCCTGTGGATTCCTCATACCTGCCAGCACCTGGCAGTCTTAATCAGGGGATAAATCAAACATTTAAACAGCAAAATTTATATTAGGTTTGTAGCTGCAAGCTGAGAGATTGCAAATTGAAACTAACTAAGACACATACAAAAAGCAAAACCAGCCTGTGGTCTGTGGCAGCATTCTGTCCTTGTCTCCAGGACCTCCAGCTTCCCGGGGACGAGAGCAGCACCCTCCCCTTTGTGGTGGCCCACGCAGTCTGGCTGCTTCCCACCTTCTTCTGTTTCCTGGGAATTAGCTTTTGGACACAAAAGCAGATGTCTGATAGCTGGAGCCAGGTATTGTGCTGAAGGGGATTTTGCAGCCGTGGTCACACGCAGGCAGTCAGGGAGTGAGTAATCTAGATAAATGCTAATGAAAGCTCTTGCTGGCACCTTGTGTATTCAAAGGCTATTTCCTATTGTTCCCAGTCAGCTGGCTCACTGACTTCCCATTCAGCCTGGATTGCTCAGATTCAGCTGGGACCACTCTAACATTCCCATTACACGTGATACAAACCCTCCACTGCTGTACATTTTGGTTAAGCTCATTATCTGTGGCCCTGGCAAGACCACACATGACATGTTGTTAGCCCCAGTGACAGATCCTGTAATGAGCTGCCTGACCTGGACACACCAAGGGAAGCTGGTTTACCTGGCCCAGGTACAGCAGGTGGTGATGAGGGCTCCTGTAAGGCACCAGGCTTCCTTGGTCAGTGTGTTATAAGACAGGTGTAGTCACACAATTAACACCCAGCCCATCCCAGCAGCTTGTGTGGCTCTCCCTGCCTGAATGGGTCCAGCAGTGAGGAGCACAGAGAGCATCCTTTGTTCCTGATGTCCATCCTCCCACCTCACAAAGAGCCATTAGGGAACAGAGCTGGCCTCCTCAGACCTGCTGGCATCGCTCCCCAAACTCGTTTAAAGTCTCACAGGACTTAAATTGGAAGCTTGTACCAACTTTGTGCTGAGAACACGCACAAATTGCAACAGCTTAGGAGCTGACCAAATTTAGCAGATTTCACAGGGACAACTCAAACCATCCGGGTGCCAAACTTCAAATCCTTGTTTCAAGTTACGTTCATGCTAAAACCCTCTCAAAGAAAGCATCCGGAATTTCAGAGCACAGGCAAACATTTTTTTTCTCCATGTAATCTTACTCTTGGAAATTACTGAAACTTCAGCTCAAGTGTACCATTAAAGGCAGAAATCAGCACTGGACAATGCCCAGAACATAAGTTTACAGCCCAAATGTTGAAAGTTTGGCAAAGTGCTGCAAAAACTAGTCTGTATTGACTCGAGGCAGTGCTGCCATTTTTGCCTATGAGATGAATAGGGAGATGCAAGTAATATTTCAATAATGGAAACATCTCCAGTGAGATGGGCACTGGCCTGGCTCCAAGAGCAGCTCATTTACCAGGGTGAACTCCTTGCTGCTGGGGCTGTGTCAGCTGAAGAATCCCAAACATCACATTGATGGGACCCTCCACTCACACATCAAAACGAGTCTTCTGCTGGGCTTACTCTCCTGGCCTGACTTAGGGATTATCTCTCTGAATCAGATGAAACATTATCTCCTGCAGTCTATCACGTTGCTATAGGGAAATAACGAATAGGTGCGCTTCCGTTGAAACTCTGAAACTGGAAATTAAATATCCCGCATGTTTCTGGTTTATTTCTAAGCAGATCCAGCTGTGTGCTATTCCTAAAAAAAAAAAAATTCCTGACTGACTTCAGCCACCTGAACAGAACACTAACATTTATTTAAACAGCATCTAGTGTTTGAGAAGAAACTTAATTGCATTTAAAAAGAAAACCAAAATCACGGACAACATTTTTGGAAGCTTTACCTTAAGCTGCTTAATCAAATTACATAACCAAAAAATTATCTAATCAAAGCCATAATCTTTTTAACAATTTCCATTGAGTCTGAGGGTTTTTTTATTTAATTCATTTATCATCATCATCTTTTTCTGCTTTTAGGGAACACTAGTCCCCTCATGCAAGAATTTTCCAGTTATTCAAGATCCACAGTCACTGGCTGTCAACCAGCTTTGGAAAAGCTGTAGTATGTGACTGACCAGGGATAGTCTGAACCATTCCTTGAGGGCAGCAGTAACATCCAGGCTTCCTCTGCCTTGCTCCAGCCTTGCAATTCTACCACTGTGGCAGTTGTCTCAACAGGGAAACAGCACAGTCACAGCCCAGGGATAAAGTTCCTGCTTGCTTTTGGGTGTTTGGCAGGGGTTTCAGTCACAGGTGGGGTTGGAAGGGACCTGTGGAGAACATTCAGTCCAACCCCCCTGCCATGTCAGGGTCATCCAGACCAGCCTGCACAGGATGATCTCCAGGTGGGTTTTGAATAACTCTGGAGAAGGAGACTCCACAATGTCTCTGGACAGCTGTTCCAGGGCTCTGCCACCCTCACAATAAAGAAGTTTTTTCTCATATTCAGATAGAACTTCCTGTGTTTCAGTTTGTGCCCATTGTCCCTTGTCCACTGGACACCACTGAAACGAGGTCTCCTTTCTTTCTGTTCTTTGTTTCTTTCTGTAGGCAAACAAATTCTGCTACCAAAATAAAGCCTCAGAGTCAAGGGAACACTTCTTGTCAGTCTCTATTTACTAAAGTTGTACTAAAGCATGATCTGCATTGCAGTAACAGAACATTTTAATGCAAACTGTGAGTCAGTGCCATTGTACCAAGAGCTGAGTATCCTACAAGACACCCACAGCAAGCACCTGTGTACAGAGTTTGGACAGAAAAGATGGTCCTTGCACAACATTTCCATTGTGATCCACAGAGCAAATAGTCAAAACCAGTTAGATAACCAGGGCACAGGATCCATCCAGGCTCGCCATGCATTGCCTGTGGGAATGGCACCCTTGCTCTCACTCCTGGCTGCTCTGTCATCTTCTTTATAGCAGAGTGAATTGCAGTGAGGTTATAAAAACGCACCCCCTTCTGAATGCTTAAACAACTGGGAAAATTACGGTCAATCCACACTCCCAACACAAGGTAGTGCTTCCCACAGACTGGAAAATATCCATAAAGCCTATGAGTTACGAGTACTTTTCTAGCTCATTGGGCAGTTCACTGCTGGCTTATCCTTTACATCTGTGGTACAGGTTTAATGCAGATCTATGCACTCAAACGCTGAGTAGTCATAAATGCCATACTGATTTTATTGTACATATTTTTATAATCTCATAAAGTTTATATTTTTAATATCACAGATAATATGTGAACCTGCCATTTACACCGCTCAAATGCACAATGGGAGTCAGGAGCATAAATGGCCATTTTTCACTTGGAGTACCTATTAATCTAAAGCTAATCTATATTAATACAAACCACTCTTTTTTGCTGGGTTTTTTTGTCCCTAAATTCACACACATTCACATATATCTTCTTTGCTTTGCAGCCGGATCCTAAGGCTGTGGAGGCTTTCAGGGACAGAGATGCCTTTCTCTGTTGTGCTTGTTAAACACCCAGTTCAGCCATCCCCTGCTGTAAAACTGAGGCTCTCAAATAGCACCACAGTCGAGGAGGGAAATAAATGCTACAGAGCATATTCAACTTCACTGTGGCTGAGTTCTGTACCGTGACATTCATTTCATTGTGCCTTACGTTTAAACCCCGCTTCCAGCCTGCTGAAATGTGGGAAGAATTATCCTGAGGGACCGTAGTAAAACGCAGTCGTGTTTATTTGTAATTGCTACAAAATGGTTTACAAAATTGTTAGTGTCCTTTATTATGCCTGCTACTGAAGCACTTGCCTGTTAATTAGAGAAATTTCAGCTGTCATAGCTGGCAATTATAGCTTGTGTATCACTGTCTGTTATGAATAGTCAATGAGAGCTGATTAATATGCATGAGTGGCGGTATATAGCCGTGCCTGGGCGCCGGCAGAGGCAGAGGGAGGGAGCTGGGAGCGCTGAGTGCCGGGGACGGGCAGAGCTCCGCGGCTCCCGCTGCGCTTCCACTGCCGGTGCCGGCTCCAGCCACCTCACCTGCGGGTCCCAGCCACACCTGGATGCGTGCTGGTCACACACATCGCTCTGGCTGCTCGGGGGAATAAGGAGGATCCTTTCTGCCGCTTGAATTTAAACATGGGATGCAGTTTGTGCACTCTGCAGAAGCCAGAAGAGCAGTACAAGTTACTGTATGAAGTTTGTCAGGTAAAGAATTAGATTTCGTTTCTAAAAGCAGATGTTCTCTCTTAGGTTTGTGGCCGCTTTTAAGGGCAGGGAAGATGGAATACCAGGAACTGGAAATTAAAGGGGGGTTTGCCTTGTTTGAAATCTGTGTGATAATGATTATGTTTTTAGGATGTACCTTCCCATTCACATGTGCAGAACATCAGATATTTAAATGTAGCTATATTATGCATCAAACTTTTCACAAAACTCTCATCACAAAATAAGACTGTGCTCATTTCTCCAGTGTATATTGGGTAAAATTGATTGTCAAGGATTGTGGTCACACACTCCTTGCACAAGTGGAAAAGATGCATGAGGAAGGTTTTGTACCTGTTTGGAAGTAACTAGAGCCACTTGTTTGTGTGCAGTGTGTTCAGTGGTGCTCAGTCTGCTCTGTAAGTGTCCGTCACTGTTGTAGGTTTTCCACCTTGGTGTGTAAAGATATCAGCTAACAAACAGATTTGACAGCAGATTAAAACTACTGCCCTACAGGTCTTTATAATAGACCAAATTACTCATATGAAGCTTCTGAGAAGTTTTCTGGGAATGTATTAACGCATCAACCTCTATTACAAGGATTTTATTTCCTGTCTGTGCTTCTCCTTCTGCTTGCCTCTGAAATTCCTGACTCTGTCACACCTACAGTACAATTTGGACTGAGGCAGTGGGATGGAACCCTGCAAAGCAATGGCCAGGTGTTTCAGGATGTATCCCTGCACCTCTCTTTGGAAACACTCACAGGCATATGCACTCATGGTTAGCACTGAAAAGGTGACGTGGGTTGTCTGTACAGAGACTCTGGATGGACAGACACTTCCCAGATCCTTCGAGCTGTACTTTTACTCCCTTGCCATTCCTGAGGTGGTTTAGGATAAGTGACAATTGCTGGGTGACGTTCCCAGCGCTGCTCTGTGCTGCCGGCAGAGGGAATTGCTCAGCAATCCCGTGTCCTGCTGCCTTCCCACCTGCAGCTGATCCCAGATACTGATGTCACTGACAACAAAGTGAATAAAAGATGTGGTCTGTGTGTTATGCTAGTAGGGAAGTGATTAAATTTTAACCACGTAGTTGTGATCTAATTCTCACTCGCTCACCCAAAGGACACTGACGCTTTGCAGAATAAAAAAAACCTGCGGGAGCAAATAGAAAGACATGTTGACTGTCATTTCTATTTATACCAGCACACTTCCACTTGCTAAGCTGCTGTGCATGTGATGGGGGGAGGAATTTTAGAGGGAGGTAATCAGATTTTTCAGACAGTGTTCTGAACTGAGAACCAGCTGCAGATGCTGCCTGCAGCAGCACACCTGGGACCAGGTACGGTTTGTGTAAATGCTCTGCTCAGATACAGCAGAGGCTGTGGGAACTTCCTTGTCCTGCCAAGTTTTTGTGCAGTCTGGGTTTGGGGACTGTCAGTGAGTCGCATTCAGGAGTGCAACAGCCAGGACGGAGAGACAGCATGAGATCACGAATGTTGTGATTGCTCAGGAAGCTTGCTCAATTTTTGTCGTGAAGGGAAGGTGGCAGAGAGCCTTTGCAACTTACTGACATCTCCCAACAGATGCAGGACAACATTCTTTAAATACATGTCCTGAAATCAGTCCCAGGAACAGCTCCTGCTGATATCTGAGATGACTGAACTATCCTGGGCTGGCTGCAGGTGCAGATCCCTGGCAGGAGTTTGGATTTAGAAATCAACCTGCAGAGTGCTGCAGCCTGGTTTCAGCAATGTGTGAGTGCCCAGTGCTCCCCCTTAAGTGTGGAAGTCTTTTGGGAAGCACTGTTGGAATACCCTCAGTTTCCACAGAAGTGAAAGGTGCATGTAATCCTGTAAAACTGGGATTTCTAACATGGTAAAACCTGAATTATTTAAGACTGTAATCCCTGATTATTCTAGAATATAAATAACTGTGGAAAATTATTTTAACAGGGGTCTACTTTGATTTCTCTATTTTGCAAGATAAGAGGGAGGGAATTCTATAGCTTATGGAGCACATCCAGATAATTATATGTCACTACAGCTATAAAAATACGTCCTCATGTAACCTACACACAAGAGCAAGCACTAAAAATTTAACGGTGAGGGAGATGAAGAATCACTGTCATTTAAAATTACAGAATATAGAAGATAAAAGTTTCAAAATCTGCCAACAGTAGAAAAAGTCTCTTACAGTGGTTTTGTGTCATCCATGTAACCCTAATATCATGTGATAAGGAGGCATTGCTATTTAAGAAGTCTGAGTTAGACAAAATTTGCATAACTTGGTTTTAGGGAATATTGAGCATTGTTACAAATAAATTCCCTTAGCCTTATTTTTTAAAAGTTCATGACTCCAAGATGTAGGAATTCAGAAAACACTTGAAGGAATTAATAATAGTACATAACTGCACTTTCTCTATTAGGCCAAGAGCTTTAGTGTGGCTGGGAAATTAATGCTTCAATAAATTACAATTCCAGAAGGTCCGGTACGGCTGGCTCCATAAGTCCTCGGAACAGTGAGCACAAAGAGGATCAAATATACCAGGGCTCAGGCTTTATCCCTTCCTCATCCATAGATAATTCAAAGAGATCCTCTTCATTAAGGGCTTTGGCACATTGCCTACAATTTCTTTTTGGGCCGCTGTGAGCTTAATGATGCAGAACAATGGTCTTCCCTCTTGTTGAGCACTTACCTTATTGTATCTTTAATCACATAATAAAAACCAAATTAAGACACCTCGTCATTAGAGTCTGTTGTAGTTGTGCATATCAATGCTTTGTGGTACAAATACAAAGGGGACTGTGGCAGCTTGGAGCCTTGATGCAGAGCAGTGCCACTGCTGATGAGCGTGGCAGCAATGGGATGCATATCCCATCTTAGATGTTTCCTGAGGTTTACTTTCCAATTGAATACAGTATGTGAAGTGAAGTGATATATGCTCTTAGATTTTTGGGTGTCTGGTTAAATGAAGATCTTCTTCAGAAGATTAAAAGTTGTGAAAATGGAGGAAGAAGGGGGAAGAAAGAAAACCAGAAAATTGGGAGGGCGTTTTACACCAAGTTTCTGATGTGCTTTTCTCATTGCCATCAACTCCTACATAAACAATAACAGAAATGAGGGCTTTTCCTTTTGTACGAAAAGTCCTGGGGGACTAAAAAGTAAACTCCATTGGAGGAAACTTAGAGAAGAATGAGTCATCTGAGATAGAGCTTTTGAGTTTGTAAAATAAGATTAAGCCTGCAATTTAAGGAACTTTCTCAATACCTGTTTCACACTAAGCAGATGTTGCCCACAAGTATGGAAGGTAAACACACAGTGAAATCATTTCCTAAAGGGACACAGTGTTTTATGGAATCCTCACAGCATCACAGAATGGCTTGGATTGAAAGGGACTTTAAAGAGATGTTGTAGTTCCAACCCTGCTGCCAGGGGTCAGGACATCTTCCCCTGGAAGAATTTCCAAGGATATCAGCATAGAATTTTAAATCACAGATGACTCTAACCTGCATGGGCAGTGCTCAAAACTGTTCCCTGGGATTTAAGATGACAGAATTCACCCGGTGCTAGCAATGGGAAGATACCATAAGAACAGCCCATCAAAACCATCTCACTTTCAGCTGAGAAACCCTGAGATAAGTGAGCACAGAGCCCAGCCCCTTCCTCCAGGCTGTCCCTGCAGGGTAAGGACAGGCTGGCAGGAAACAAGCTCATGTTGCCACTGCCCTTAGTTCAGCTGAGCCGAGGTCAGAAGATTCTGCTCCGTGATTGTTGAGCTGGCACCTCTCACAAATACTAAAGTTCATATATAAATAAACAGTTGTTGCCATGATCTTTCAGCCTGTCGGAAACTTGAAAGCCTCTCTCACATGCTCCTGGCCTGGCATGTCCCTGAGACACGGAAAAATGACAGTGTGGGTAAAAAACAATAGTGGGCAAGTTGGATTTGTGTTTTAAACCAGACTGAGATGCTCTGAGGCCAAGGTTATATAAGCACCAAGGTCAGATACAAATTCTCTGCTAATGAGAGGTCAGCAGTGATGAGGGACAAGCCAACATTGTTTTCCATTGGCAACTTCCAGTGGCATGGCTTGCAGGGGACTGTTCTCCAGCAGAACTCCCACACAAACCCACTGCACTGAGCTAATCACCAGAGCAGTTCCCTTCATCAGAATTCCATTTGCATGTTCAGACTTGAGAAAATGAGACTAAAGTAATCAATCAGTAAGAAAGGCTAATTCAAGGAAACAGTCTAACTAGACTTAAACCTACCGAGCAATGATGTTATCCTAAAGCAGGGCCAAAGTGAAGCTTGCCAAAATAAACATTCAGCTCAAAAAAAAAAAAAATCTAATCAAAACTGTAAGATTTGGAAAACAGAAATAATTGCCTCTGTACATATGCTTTTCACACCCTCAAATTTAATTGGGCAGCCAGAGAATTAGTTGCTCTACATTTCAGTAGTTTTCCATGTTAAGACCAAAGTGATGGTGCCAATTATAGGGAACTGCTCTACTTGAAATACAGTGTATGGCTTCAAGTGCTCTGTATGTACAGCCTGTGCTGCAGCTGAAATTAAGACTAGTGCTGAAGTTTGATTCTGTCACTTCACTACCATTAAACTTGACCTCAATAACAGTTGTGAACCTATCGCACTTACTTCAAAGTAGGCATGTGTTTGCTTAAACAAGATGTTAATTCCAAGGGCTTTGTTCCAGACAGGGTTTTCTACTGCAGAATTAGTTCAGCTGTAGAAAAACTCTGCTTGACAGACTGGAGACTCATAATCTTCAGAAAACTGCCCTTTAATGATCGTGGTGCCTGTCTGTGGCTCACAAGTCCCCTTTCCTAATTAGACATTTACCAGAAACTGGCAATTGAAATTTTCCTCTTCACTTGATGATGAATAATGCAATGCCTCTGTTAGGATTTCTCTGGAAGATATTCTTTATTGTAAAGTTAAAGGAATATTTTGGCCATTAAAGGAATGTAAACAAGATGCAGTATGAAATAAACAAATGCCTAATGGTCACCTGTGATATAAATGCATAATTTGACCTTCTCTGCACATGAAATGTCTCACTGCTACATAATCTTCCTAAAATCTACAGTGCCTTTCATCTTTACAGTGGGCAGAGAAAATGCTCAGCCATAGCATGGATTTATTAGGATTTTTTTTAAGTGATGAATGATTGAAGGGATGAGTTTTGTGATGCTTTACACTTACACATCTGTTTAATGCTATGAAGCAGGTGGCAAGAAGTCACAAGGGAGAAGGCACCAGGGACAATCACTCTGTGCTTTACTGTCACATGTCAGACGTGGGCTGGGAAAAAAGGAAACATATGGAGTCATGAAAAAGTGCAGATTCAATAAATGTGTTTTGTTGTGTTCATTAGGAATGGAACAAAAGGTCAGGCTTCATTTTCACTGGGACAGGACAACTCTGCAGTTACATGAACACTGGGATTGGTCCTTGCAGAGATTTGGTGGGTAAAGGGAAGCAGATTCTAGTGGCCCTCCAGAACTTGGTAGCAAGTCAGGGATTTGACAGGAGAGGGGCAAAATAAATAATATCAAATATACATAAACATTAAATATTACAATACTCACTACTTTAAGCAGTGACAATTGAAGAAGAACTTCCTATTTACACTGAATATCATTAGGCAAAAAGCCAGATGCCTCCATCCAAAACATGAATGGTCAGAATCATGGCTGTGTTTTCTTCCTTGTGTCCATACAGGGATAATCCTGGGTGGGGACATGGAGGTGATTGGACACATTGTCCACTGGCATAGGAACTGGTCACCAATATATCAAAATTATCCCAAATAATAATAATAAAAACTACAAATGGAAGTGCAACAAGAACAGTTTTTGCAACTTTAAACCGATATCCTGTACATTCATGCAAAGTGAAAACTGAACATCATTTTAGAGAAAGCAATTATTAATATGTGGGAAGATCACAGCTGATAAGAATTTTTAAATTCGGCAGACAGTGCTTCAGAGTGCAGCAGAAGCTCTCATAAATGACCTGATGCATCTGTGTGATGACCTGATGCCATCAGTTTTAGCCAAAAGCAAAGGAAAATGAAGGTGTTTTATCAGTGTCACACTATGAGAACTCATGGCCATGGAAGCATGGACTGGAAGGGTGGAGGGAGGTGGTTGTGGGACTCCTGCCCACACAAACGACCTGAAGGTTCATTTTCTTCACCCACTTCAGCTCTGCTTGTCAAAGGTCCAAAGTGACAAAGCTCCTGAAGGAGCAGGGCCTCTCACTAACAAACCTGGGATCTGTCACTGGGTTCTCACAGAGCAGCCCTGGGTGCTCTTTCCATCTTTTTTTGGAACCAGCTTCAGTAACCTTCTTCAACACAAGTGATCTTCAGAGATGTCCAAAATTGCTCTTTCCCTGTCCTGCATCACTGAGGTGGAAGAAGGGAGGCAGTGGAAAGATGGATTTATAAACTACAGTGAGCAACAGTGTAAAAATGGGGTGCTGGGCATTAGAATGATCTTAAACACAGTGTCTGGGAGATGGGATGTGAGGTTTCAGTTGTGCTGTGCTCTCCTGTGACCTCAGGCAGATCACTCACTTGTTCTGTGTTTCATCTTCGCATCTGTACGAGATTCCTTTTGTCTGTTTGCTCGGAGAAGGTCTCCAGAGGCAGCACTGGCTTTTGCTATGTGCTTGCATGGTCTGATTTGCTACTAAAATGATACCAGTATTATTTGAAACCCTGGTCTGTACACCAGAAACCTGTACTACTCTGGTTTTAATTGAGGTATGGTATTAAGTATTGCCTTACTGAACTATAAGTGCTGGAAGGCAACAGCAGGGGAAAGCTCCCTCCACATCTTAGTCTTTGACCATTCTGTTTTTCGGTGGGAGAAAAGTGCTTTTCTACAGGGACTTTTGGTCTGATTCAGTACAATAATTGGTTTCTTATTCTACTCAAATTCAGCTTGAATCCACATGACATGCAGCCTCAACTAAACAGAATAATCTTCTTCATGCTGTTCACTCTCAATGTGTGTTATTTTAAACATAAATGTAGAATACACAGCCTTTAAAAAGGTTTCATTCCTAAAAATCTGTATTTTACTGTACTAGGTGAATACATAGACACAGGTTTTGCCTCTTGGGAAAAGCACATGTGGGAAGGGCAAGAGCATTTCCCAAGGAGCCACACTGGAGGTGCAGTGCTAGAGGTGGACAAAGCAGAGGATGTGAGAAAACGGGTAATTACACTTGCTGAATCCCAGTCATTAGTAATTCATGATTATTTATGGCTCATTTGTACCTCACTCAGAGATCCCATTGATTGGCCCCCTCTGGGTCACGCTGCAGAAATGGCAGAGAGAGGCATTAAAAGGGGAGGCCTGTAAACTTCTGGCTGTGTTTTAGATGGACCTGGGTTATTAAGCCATGAAGAGATATACAAAAGATCACTTTAAAAAAAAAATTAAGGAAAAGCATTAACATGATTAATGCATATTTAAGAAAAAAAGGGCTCTGAATAAACTTTACTTATAATGAAAGTCCAAGAGTCTCAGAAGCCCCAGCATTGCTCTGTGTTTTCATTGAAGCAAATGATAAAATTCCCTGTGGATTTATTTGGAGTTGTGATCCCCAGGAGCAGAGCCTGAGAACCCAACCAAGAGCATGTTAGTATGCTACAGACAGTCCTGGCACTGCCTTGTTAATATGTCAATGTGCTAATTACCAGCAAAATAAAAATTCCTTTATTTCCAGGGTCTTTCTCCCAAGATTTTCCATTTGCAAGTTAACGCTTTGGAGAACAAATGTATTCTGTGCTCTTAAGTAAAAGAATTTTTTCCTTGGTCTGAACTGTTTTGTCATGGATGGCTCACAAGGCAGAAGGGAAATGCACACACATGGAAACAGTCTATTACTAAACAATATAATTCTGGGTTTTGAAAAAGAGGGAGACTGTACATATGAGGGAAATAAAAGAGGGATTAGATGGAGCTGCAAGAAGAATTAACCTATATTTTGAACCTTTTTTCTCCCATTCCTGAGGAAAAGGGGGGTTATAAAAAAGGCTTTTTGCTGCTCTTGCTTCTATAAAAATCTTTAAAGTTGTGCTGCTTTTTCTTAGTATGCAGACTCCTTAAGAACTTGCTAAAGAAGTGAATCAGACCATAAAGAGCATTTTAAATGGAGCAGAGACGTCTGTAGTCTAACAGAACTAGCATTTTTATAGTGCACTTCCCAAGGATTTGCATGAATTTCTACAAAGAAAAGCTGCTTACTCATTCTTAGGCAAAAAAGTTTTTTTCTCTGTGACATTCGTGAGGCATAGAAGAGCCAACAAGCTGTACAATGCATACAAATGTTTATCATTCATGGCATTAAACCCACAGAAATCGGTCTAAATTAATGGAAAAAAATAATTTGCTTTTACTGAAGCTCTGGTTTCTGCTGTGTGCTCCGAGCACCCAGAAAACAATGTTACACACTACTGCAGAAAAAAAAAAAAAGTACAAAATGATTGTAACTAAACTGGTCTGTACTAGACAGGGATTTTCTGGCTTTCTCAGCCTTTCAGTAACTGCTTCCACCAGTACCCAAAGTGACTT
Organism: Erpornis zantholeuca; assembly: GCA_013400515.1. Classification (NCBI taxonomy): domain Eukaryota; kingdom Metazoa; phylum Chordata; class Aves; order Passeriformes; family Timaliidae; genus Erpornis; species Erpornis zantholeuca. The sequence continues at coordinate 2,075,153 of VZTN01019836.1, read as the reverse complement.
CATCTGTGCTATTGCAGATGATGTTTGCTGGTGCCTGAGTGCTGAACTCCATTCCCTGAGCATCCTCCCCATTCCCTCCTGGCAGCCCTTGCCTGTCCCAGCCCTGTCCCAATGTCCCCTCTCAGGGCTCCCAGGGGCTCCTGTTTGTGCTCCTGCTGTGGCTGCAAGTGGGAAATGGGGAATCAGCTCCAGGAACATCCTTCTCGTGTAAAGAATCCAGGGATGTAAATTCTGCTCTCACAGGAAAAGAGAAACCACCACTACTGAGGTTTCCATAAGTACTGTATGAGAAGGAAAACAAAATAGGAATTGGTGGCAACCAGGAGGAAATTTTGTCCACTTGTAAACAAGTGACACATTTTGATATACCTGAAAGCCTCTGATTTGTGTTTGCCATTAAAAAGTGGCAATTGATTAGTCCTCTCTTCCCACCCAGGGAAATAAAGCATGTAAATCAGCTTGCTCAATAATTAAACAGCAGCTATTAGTAAAATGACATTTATGTAATAGCACAACTGTGTACTATCCTGCCTCATACCTCAAACAAAAATGAGAATATGTTTTCCAGTAACTTGTCCAGAGGACAATTCTGTCATCCCAGCCTTGGCTGCAAACTCCCATTGCCTTGCACAGGAGGTCCAGCCTTGTCCTAAAGTGTGAAGGCTAGAAGGCTACAGCCTCTGACCCTGTGCCAATTCTGACCTCAGGAAATTAGCATCTAAACAGTGGCATTTGGCTCAGGAATCGCTGGGGGATCTCAAACCTCTCAGTAGAATAATTGTTAAAGTAAAGCATGTATATAAAGTATAAAAACGTGAGAAAAGCTGTCCTTGCAAGAGGTATTTCACTGTGACATATCCAGAATTAAGAGAGGAAGGGGATTTCAACAGGAAGGATGCCAAATGTCTTGCATAGCTCCAACAGGGAGAAGTCATTGTATATCCAATACCTTACACACTCAGCACTAGAAAATTACATGGAAAGCCATGTCCTAGTGAGGTAGAGGAAATTCTTCACAAGCCTAAAGAGAAATGAGGAGTTTTCCTGTTTGGTTTTTTTTCACTTTTCTCTTTGTTGAGAACATCACTGATCACAAATCATCACTGATTTATTTGTTTTTTCTACTTAATATGTAGCTACCAATTGAGAGAGATTTGAAAAGAGACTCAGGAGGGCACCTGGGTCTTACCAACACTACACCCCCCGAGATCCCACTGCCTGTTTTTACCCTTTTATCTCCAAAGTAGCACTCAAACTTTTCCAGCCTTTTTCATGGCTCTTAGGAGTCTGATCTCAAACCATACCCACGTTGTATTTGTTGCACTCACACCTCCTAAGTTGTCATGGGATGTTCCTCAGCAATTCCACTTGAGTTTTAGAGTTCCTCAGCGAACTTCTGCTGCTTCCACTTGGGGCCAGATACAGAATATTAGATTTTTTTTCATTCTTCTGTTCATTAATTCCTGCTTATTTTTATGACCATGTACTTCTTGGAAATAGGAATTAATGAGAACTCCATGATCAAAATGAGAGTTTAAGACATCCTTTCCATCTATTTGTTTGCTAGGATCACCCATTTGGATTTGTGCCATGGCCTCCTCTGCTCTGCCTTTGGGCATCATCTCTTTTTCTCAATTACAAATATACATCACTTCTACCTTAATTGACCATGGCAGCATTTTCCTTTCCATTATCTAAGTTTGGCCATGGAATGCTGATGGCACACTCGGCTTCATAACTTCTTGCTTTGCTGTTAATGTCCTCTCTCAGTCAGAGCCTGAACCGAGGCATTGCAGAAGCAAAACACCTCTTGACTCCAGTGAGCATCAATCAAGCTCCAGTGACTATTTTATTTTCATTCTGAGTATTGAAACTTCAGGCGACACAGACCTCCCAGACAGGATTAAGCCATTTTTATCCACAGATTTCTTGCTGCCTCTACAATATAGATTTTAGGTGAGGTCCTCTCTCCAGCCTACTTCAGTGCAGAAGAATATAACATAGAGAACAAACTATAAAATACTATACTTATTCTATTTCTTAATCACTGCATAGCTTCTATTAAAAAATACAATAAAATATCCCTTCCTTATTTACTGGCTGGTCTTAATTCAGAGTATTTGTGCCCCTGCCTCCTGCAGTGGCTAAACTCACTATCTGGCTACACCACAAATTTCATCCAAGTCCAGTCAGCTCAGTTTAACTCCACTGAGTTACTGTGATAAAGTCACTGCACTTTATCACAGCTTTCTCCATATTCAGTATATTTCCAATGCTAAGAAGGTCCAAAAGCTAAGCACTGCACCCTTTCAGACAAGTTAATTTATCCATCTTTGGTGCCGTGAAGGATCTCATTGTCTCTGTCACATGGTGTGTTCCTAAGAAATTGTTCATATTTGTCGTTTTTGGCAGTCTTCTGAAGCGTTCATGTGCATGGATTCTTCTTTTCCTGTGTTATTTCAGATGTAACTGTTTATAAGGAAAAACATTGCTGAGCACAATTCAGCAGCATTAGGAATAAAGTCTATGAATATAAAGCCCCCATTTTTTAACAAAGCAAAGCTGTACAGATTTATTTATTAGCTTTTAAGCACTGGGAATAATTGTTTGTCAATTGTGACAAATTTTCCAGATAGAAACTAAACATGCTAGTATCACTTATTTGCTAGATTCAGGGTTAGCCACACGTCACAAGTACTGACTCTGCACAGACACCAGAAATCAGGCCATTGAGATCATCCCAGGAGATTTCTTTTCTGCATCCTTTTTGTGCTACTAAAAAGAAAATCCCAATACCTGCTACTTTTTCTAGACCAGAAAGCAATTTATCTCTGCTATACATAGGCAGACTTGGGAATTACTGCGTTTTATTATCCAAATATTTAGCACTTCCATCCTCATTTCTCTTTAATGGAAAATGATATTATTGGTCTGCTGAGATGGGAAATAAAAAAAAAAAAAAGTAATTACAAACTATTCACTGCTTAGTATTTACCACATATTATGGCAGTTACTGCAGGTTTTTTTAGGAATCAGATTCAGAAATGTAATTCCCTGCTGTAAATCACTTTAAAGCATATTTTTGCATCATTGCATATTCTTTCATCATTTGTTAGTGCAGTTCTGACCACATCTCAAAGGTCAGCATCCAGCACAGTGGCCAAGGCTGCTGGTCAGAGCAGGAACCTGCAGAGCTAAAAGGATTCCACTCAGTTGGAATCCATCTCTCATAAGGGATCCACAGATTGACCCCAAAACCATTCATCATGTGAATAGCTACTGTCCAGAGAATTGTTTGCCAGCATGATGTGGGTGCTGCCACAATTCATAGAAATATTAACTTTTAAAGACAAAAATCCCAACCATGTCTTTGAAGTGGGTTAAGAATCCCATAATAACAGCAGTACAGTGGCTTATGCTTTCATTTCACTGTAATCATTGCCATCTTACCAAACCCATGGTTTAAAATTGTATACACATCAAATATAGTTCTGCTTGTGGAGTTATCAATTTACCAACTGAAAGCTGAATGTCAGAAAGTCACAAACCTTTTCTAAACAATGTCCCTCTGCAGCAGGAGAGGTTTTAGATTAAAATTCAGCTGGCTCATCACCCCAGTTCTGAAATCTGGTCCCATGTCCTTCTTCCTGGCTGGGCAGCACCTTCTCTTTTTCATGGCATTATCAGCTTGCAAACATAGTCAGGAAACTACTTGGAAATGATTCCTGTAGTAGCAATTTATGACAGAGTCCAGCTACTGCCTGTTCCCTGCATGACATCAACCTGTCCTTGAAGTTATGATTATTTATGTAACATTGCACAGGAGAGCACAAAGAGGATGCCAGTCCATGTATTTGCAGAAATAAAAGTGTCCTAAGGAACCTAAATTAAAATGCAGGCCTGTACTAAACTGTCTGTAATTCAGGTTCATTGCAGTATTTGGGAATGAACTGGAGTCTGTCCTTTGCAGGATTTTACCAGGTTTTACTATAAAAGATGAAGAAAGGATCTCACATAAACAGTTTCCTGCTCAAGAGTTATCCTGAGCACATTTCTGAAAAACACTACACACTGCAATTCAGATTCTTTTATTTTTACTGCTTGTTGGGTTTAGTTGTACCAAAAAAAAAAAAAAAAATTAGGATGCACACAGTAAAATGTGCAACGTTTAATTTGCAGCAAATAATAAAACTCAAACCATAATCAGCATTTCCTTTTTCCAGAGAAAACATTATGCTCAACCTAATTTTACAGCTGTGCAAACTGTTTTAAAGTAATCTGCTCAATTGGGTGAGTTAATGATATTTAACTTGACCAGGCCAAACTTTACACGCTGTGCATTACTGGGGGCAATCATGTGCAGTGCAAGTGTTTGTGTAATGTGGATGTCATGCTCACACCTCAGCTGGCTTCACAAAAATCCTGGTGTCATCACCTCTCTAAGGTAGACCCAAGATGACAGCAGAAAAAGTGTTATGTGCACAAGATAATCCAGCAGGAATTTAGCCTTTTCAATCTATTCTGCTCTGGAGTTAACCCTCTTCCTATCAGTCAGCTTTTTGCCCTGGGCATTATGTTAAGTATGGGCTAAATTCAGTTACTGTGCTGAGTAATGCTCTCATTCAGGTGCCCCACTTATTTTAATGTGACTAAACATGGCATTACAGTGTGTACTTAGTGCAGTGTGTAAATTCTCTTCTCAGCTCCCCAATTTCATGGCCTGGCATGTCTAGTGTTATATCTATCAACTACTCTAAAATGGAGTTTTTTATTGCAATGACTGAGTACCACCATCATGTTTCATCAGAAAAATTGTTTATCAGACACATAGTTTTGTAGTTTCAGTTTTGTTCAGCAAAAAGGCAAAGAGTTTAAAAATCAAACAAAAACTAGAAAAACTACGGGAGAGTCAATAACTTGTTGTGTTTGAACAAGGGCTGAGGGATTTCTGATCTGCAAGAAACAAATGGGATGCTGGTTTGTACTTCACCTCAAAGAGCGAGCCCAGTAACATCTATCGAAATAAAAAGCAGAGCGGAGGATTTGTAAAGTTCGTGTAGAGAACTGATGCCTTAAAGTGGCTACTTGGAAACAGAGACTAGACAGGAATAAAGGAATAAAGGTGGTATTTCTTTGAAAGGGGTGCGCACTTCGGGGTCCAGAGGGTCCTGCCTCAGTGGATCCCACAATGGACACTCCGGTCATGAGTGCTTCACACTTTTATAGCAATATCAATTCCCCAAGCAGAACCCAGCCAAGGATGTGATTTCCCCCAAGCTTGCTCCTCTCTTCCCAAGATGAAGGTTTACAGTTCTTATTTCGGGATGTCCTTGGAGGGCAAGTTAGAGGTTTCGTTATGTCTATCTTAGCACAGAGAACAGCATAAGAGAGCAGCATTTAACAGGCTACAGTTATTTAACTATTTAACTAGCAGTACAGAATTTGAAAAACATAAAAGTTAAAACCTAAGGCATCAGGCAGAGGGGAAAATGAGAGGCGCGCACGATTGCGGGGGTCGTTCCTGGCACGGCCTGCTCGTACCTCGGCATGGCTGGAAGCCGAGACATGGCTCCCTCACGGCTTTGCTGCTTTCTCCCCGCAGGTCAATGGGAAGGATTTATCCAAGGCCACCCACGAGCAGGCGGTGGAAGCGTTCAAAACAGCCAAGGAGCCCATCGTGGTGCAGGTGCTGAGGAGGGCCCCGCGCGCCAAGGCCTTCGCCCCGGCCCACGACCCGCAGCTGGTGGATGTGGGCACCCAGACCGACATCACCTTCGAGCACATCATGGCCCTCAGCAAGATGGGCTCGCCCACCCCGCCCGTCCCCGTGCTGGACCCCTACCTCCTGCCTGAAGAGTAAGCAATGCCTTTTTGAGCCTCAAAAATCCTTGCCTTCCGTAACGTGTCGTGCTGCGAGTAGTTCACAACCTCACCTTCACTTGCCGGTAAACATATACTCCCCAAAGTAGCCAGGATTGATCCACTGCTGAGCCATAACTCACAGCGTTTTCATTTTTCCTACACATTAGCAAGACATTACTCACATGAGTAATGCCACTGAGTCACAACATGGCCTCGTAAAGCTCATTTTTTTTGCTGGCATTTGATGGATAAAGTTATTGCATTTTGTAATTCCTCTCACTGCCTCTCTGGGTTGCTTATGTTTTAACTTTATTTTTTATGGCTACCATAAATTGTGTAATGCTAAGAGCTGCTACATTCTGTTCCAGTGTATTAATTACTTTATTATAACCCTGCAGCGCTGTTACTCGAATAAGTTATTTTCTAGGACTAAAATTACTTACCAGTGTTGTCATGGATGTTTTAGAATCAAATTTTAATTATTGTTAATGGTAATTTGATGCTTTTGTACTTACAAATACAAATGACAATTATCTCCTGGCGCACACACCCCCCGCCCTCACATGCTGTTCGAGAGGAAAACAGCTCCCCAAGGAGCCCCTGCAGATTGCCTGTCATCCTGCCACGCACCTCCACAGGGAATGGGGAATAGAAAGGATTCTGACCCTCTCAGTTGCTGCGTGTGAGAGACTGATCTGGTCAAGCCACAGCAATTCCTGGTTTTGAGGTGATCCTGCACATGGGGAGAGGCAGGACTGGTGTGCACGCACCCCCAGTGCCCCTCTCCGGACATCCCTGCCAGCCCTCCTGGGAAATAGGGTTTGGCTGCACACAGGCACTGATCCTGCACCGCTCCTGAGCGGCTTTCACAGCACATTAACTTTCACACATTGAGCCATTCTGTGTGCAGCGTCTGTTCCTCTCATGCCTCTCTCTGCTGATACTTGAAGGATGGTTCCAGCAGATATTCCAGCACTGCCACCTATTCCCAGCCCATTGAAAATTGAAGCACAGCAGCACGATTTAGTGGAAATACTTGACAAAGGGCTGTAGCTTTGAGCTGGCAGTGAACAAACAGCAGGGCTTGGAGCCTGTGGAGAGAACATGATTATTCCTAGAGCCTCAACACTGCACACTCCCAACCTCATCTGCAGGAGGGGCTTTCGGTACCTCTGACTTCCCAAAGACTAATTCCTAATGAATCATTTAGGAAAAATATTCTTCCCTGTGAGGGTGGTGAGGCCCTGGCACAGGTTGCCCAGAGAGCTGTGGCTGCCCCTGGATCCTTGAAGTGTCCAAGGCCAGGGTGGAGTAACCTGGGATAGTGGAAGGTGTCCCTGCCCATGCCGGGGGTGGGATGAGATTTTCCCTAAGGTGCCTTCCACCCTAAATTATGCCATGATTTTATCATGCTATGAGCTAGGTTGCAACATGCCTGCAGCATTATTCCAGCTCAGCCCTATCAACTTTGTATTGTTCCTTCATCATTAGGCAGATCCCAGCTGCTGGATCACCAGTGCCCTTCCTCTGGGCTGGAGGTGTTGCTGTTCCCTCACAGCCCTTCTCAGGAGAGGGCCCACGCACAGCTCTCTGGGCATGCTGGCAAACAGAATCACTTTTCCCAGTTTCCTCTCACTTCTCCCAATCTCATTCAGATTAATCTCGCCTGCCTCTAACAACTTGACTATCTCAGCCAATTAGCAGATGCTGTTACATAAATAGCCTCAGACATGTATCTAGTTAACAGAGAATTAAAGGGAGTTTACTTTCACTGCAGATAAAACAATCCAGCACAGAAAACAGTGATCACAATAGCATTACTCTACTTACAACTTCCAAAGTATAGGCAGTGGAAGTGTGGGAGAGCTCAAGCACTAAAAAGCAGCAGGCTGTCCTCCTACAATACATGGAATTTTCACTTAAAACACTTACTGGGGTAAGTGGTGTAGCTTATAGAATTAACCACATGCAGCTCCTCAGTGTGGGGGTTAGTCCATCATCTCTCTACAAGCTTGGAATGAATTAACAAGTTCCACTAAAGTCCTGAGTGCTGCCCTAAAAAATACCTTTTTTTTTCCAGCCATCCATCCGTGCATGAATACTATGACCCAAATGACTACATGGGAGGAATTCATCAAGAAATGGACCGGGATGAGTTGGAATTAGAGGTACTTAATCTGAGTAACTATTTCATTTCCATTTGCACCTCAAGGTCTTTGAATTGGGTACAGTGAAAAGACTTTTCAAAGCAGATATTTGTGATAACATTGTTCACTGGTTGCTGATACCTTTATCAGTCCATTGAACTGTGAGCCAGGCACTGATGATCTTCAGCTAACAAATTAACATAAATAATGAAGTCATTGATTCCTTTAATTAAATTCTGTGTAAGTGTGCTGATTTAGGCTTTCTGAAAATCTGGAAGGCTTTGCTGAGTGGCAGGACCTTTCCTCAGAACCACAATAAAAATGTGTGAGTTCCCCTTAAATATTCCCTGGCTGAGAAACAGATGTTCTTGATCATACAATTTAGAAGTATTTAAAGTTTACAAGACAAGGCCAGGATAGACTTGCCACTCTACTAAGCTGTTCCTCCCTTTTTCATTACTTAAGTGACATATGTATACATTTGAAATTACAGATAATAAAATTTGAACCAGTCATGAAGGTATGCAAGTCCATTTCCCTGCCAAATCTTTAAAAATTACTTTTGATTTTAGTGTTTGTATACCCATTCAGAAATTCATCTTCAGTTTTCTCATTCCTAATTTTAATAACCTGCTCCCAACCATTCAAAGTGCAGCACAAAAATGGTGTGGATCTGCAAGATACTTAAGCAGTACTGAGCCCAGTGAAGTGTTTTTAATTATTTGTAATAAATAGTGGCAAAATATCCCAAAAATTCCAGATACTGCCAGCAATGATCCCTCCAAGATAATCAATAAGAGAATATTTTATACCCTTAGCTGGCTTGCACTTCTGATTTCTTAGATCCTGGTCCTGCTGACACTTATTTGTCAAAGCAAGCAGTGCTGACCTGCCTGAAGCTCTGCTTAAGTTGGTGGTAGATTTATCAACAGCTTCGGTGGGAGCAGAGTTCAGTCGTTCTATGAGCATGGGGTTGTTTCCTTCTATAAAAGTGTTTGCAGGATCAAGGACTGAAACCCCATAAAAAGTTTGCAAGCTGTTCTCAAATTCTGCGGATCTGGTAGCGATTCATCTCTGTATACAAACATAAATCAAAGGCAGGATGAAATCAAAGTGCCAGTAAAACAAATGCTACTTAGCAGACTTCAAGGCCTTACTTTTCAAACAAGGGCCTTTTTTTCTTCTCTTAAATAAAAACAAATACAATATAGATTTCAGTCTCAAAGGAAAATGTAGAACAAAACGGTGTTTTCTACCAGTATCTTTCCAAAATCTACTTTTTAGGAAATCTAATATTGTGGATAAATTATAATGCTTCCATTAGAAGGTCAGCCAGTTGAGCTGAAAACAGTTTAAACACACGCACTCCAGTAGCCAAACCTTAATATGCCTTAAACCACAACATTAATAATTTTGACATTGATATAGTAGTTGATGGCAAAAGGTGATCAGCTCAGTAACACAGGCAGATGAACATTAGAAAAGTTGCTGTAGCCTAATAGTATTTCTTAAAAACCACTAAAGATTCCTGTTCAAATTGTAAAGACTATGATCAATGGTAAGGTCAAAGTGCTAACAGGGACTCAACTGGCTGGTTGCTTTTTTGTTTGCCTTTTGATAGATATGTTTTAAAAGACCACAAAGGCACTGTTTCATTGACTGCAGCAGGAATGCCGAAAGTAAGAAAGCCATCAAGTCAGCCTTCTGGGTTCCTATGTCTATAAAATGTGCTTTGAATTTAAATCAGAAGCTCCTCATCTAAACTTTTATGGTCTGTAACTGACTAGTTAGTGATTTGTAACAAGTAAACAAGACAAAAAAGGTGAAATAGCCAAGTTTGCAACAAGCCTCCAATGTAAATATCCATAGGGAGGAATTTATGCTGGCAGTATTGCTGAGGTGCCAAAATTGTATTCTCAGCTTTATCTCTCAACATTTGTCTTAAAATTGATGTCTCAGAGGTATCAGCCATATATTCTCTACTACAAAAATAAATAAATACCATTTCTTTCCTTTTGAAGTTTACATGCCACAAGTAAAGAGGAACTAAATCGTGGACTCCTATTTTATTGTAAATTAAAAGTACATTCATTCTTCACAGAGGCCCAGCTAGAAGTCATTTCAGGCTCATAAAGGAAGAATAATGTCACTCCAGGATTCCCCAGCAGCGTTATGCATTAATATGTTTATTCAAACAAGTCTGTCCAGCTGTCAGACACAGCCCAAGCGAGGGCTCTCTCCGTGGAACTTTCTCACATTACAAAGGAGAACATTCTACATCAAAAAGGGGCCTGTTCCCTCCCATTTGACTTTCTGTCTTCAGCCTTCTCAATATGCAACTTGTATGTAGGTCTTTCTTTCCAAGAAAAGAACTAAACCCAACTGAATGGTTAGTTGAGAGTCAGTGAAGCTTGGAGATGAAAATTACATTAAATGATTGCTACTGCTGAGCACAGTACTGCTACTACATCCCTCTGATACTCTCACTCAGTCTTGGACAGAAATGAAGCATTCTTGTCAAAAGACTGAAGGAGGACACCAAATTCGTTCAAAGAGCTTTTTGCCCACCCAGTGCACAGCTCCCAGTGCTCCCAGCCCGAAACCACAACAGCTGATCAGCAAAAGATGAACACACTGAGGCACCAAAATCTGTGCTTCAAAATCTGAAATTAATACTCCACTGCTTTTAGGAAGCTGTGAATGAAGGCTGAGTACCAGGCTTTCAAGCTCTCCCCTTTGCTGTACTTTGCTACTTTGGGTGAAACTTTTCTTTTACTTCTCCAATAATCTGTTTGCAAGGGAGGCGAGAGGCAACTCTCTGAACAGGGGAATTGGAAGGCTCCATCAGAGGCACTCTGCAATTTTTATTCCATCCTGGTTTGCAAAGCGTTTCAAAGCATCTTTTATGTGAATATATTTCTTCTCTATGAAAACTCCAGCTCTGCAGGGAGCTGCACTGATCAGGAGCTTCTCAAGGCATTGCTGTGTCTCTGAATACAAAGAGCTGCAGCCCGAGCAGCCCTGCTTCAGGCAGTGATTGAATATGTAAAGGTTTGAAAAGCTTCACAGCTGTACTTTCTAACACAAATATTTGTATGTTCTTTGTTTGGAACAAATGCAAAAGTGGTAAAACATTTCATGTGGCTCACAAGCCAGCAATGAAAGGTTGTCCTCCCTCGGCTCTGTGGAGGGTTTCAGCCCAACCTCAGCACCTCGTGCTGTGTGAGAAAGGTCTGAGTCATGGACCACTGCCCATCTGCTTGGCAGAGAGCCTGGGCATCCTCCAGGTTACCTTATTGAGGCATCCCAAACCTCTTTTCATCAGGGTGAGAAAGACTTTTCTTCAGCTTTCCCCAGCACCACTGATGACTAAAGCTTGTCCAGCCTCTATGGTCTGACAGAGAATTCCCATCACAGAGCTGGGCTGCCACAGAAACCTCCAGGTAGATTGCTACTTCTCTGGGGCAAAGAATTTTGGAAAGCAAATCTGGTTTATAGCATTTTCTCCCTTGAAAAGCAAAGAGGTGGGATTTTTTCCCATTTACCTCTGTTGAAAACAACATTGATAGGAAAATACAAATGTAAAGATTACTTTCTAGAGTCATGAAAGCATGAGCTGTAGCAGGGTCAGTTGCCAAAAAGTAGCGAGAGGACCTTGTGTAGTATAAAATGAAATAGTTCTTTGTATTTATTTCCCTTTCTTTTTCTGCATGAAACCTATTAATGGAATAGTGAAAAATGGGGCCCTGCTGCTCAGGTATGGCAGAGGTCAGCACAGGATAAAAAACCCCTCCACATCTTACAGGGAAAGGGAGAAAGATGGAGCACTTATCATGCAAGCTGTGGATGAGGCTTTCTGAGTGACTGGACTATTTTTACCCATGGCTGTCATTTCAGATCTCTGCTGCTCATTTCTGTCTTGTTAGAGAAAGGACTCTGATTTTTATAAATTTGCAGACAGGCCATAATTCTAAATCAGCAGTACAATAATTCAATAATCCTCTGCAAATGAAGGATCTTCTGAGCTTATAGAGGTTAATTTACTATTATCACTTGCTCCTAATTCATTATGATGAGTGGTTGCAGGTATAATGTCACAGGGCATGTTCATTTCTTCTTGTCTTGCTGTAAATGCCAGATGGATTTCAGCAACCAGCTCTGTGAGCCCTCCTTGGCTCTGCATTTGATGAGGAGCCAATAATCTTTCAGACACCTCTCTTGCACAGACTATTTTGAAAGAGCATCCAAATCCTCCTCTGAACATCTCTCAAAATGTCGCTTTTACCTGATCTGAAGAAGCAGATTCGAATTATCTGTGATTGTAAAAACTCTCACAGACAGAATTTTTACATTTATGCTATTAACCCAGCCCCAACATTCCCACACTTTGTGCACAGCACCTCTGCCTGCCTGCTGCTTTCTGTGGATCCAGAGCAGGTGTGGAATAACCTCAGTGTGTCCCTTCCACTGCCCAGGGATGCTGCCCCTGAGACAGAACTGTGAGAAATGGCAAGTCCTGTGGCATTGCAAACACAGGAACTTACACCTTTAAAGTTCTCCAGGCCCATTTTAATTTTCCTCTGTTTAATTAATTCCTGGTACAATTACTCAAGCTGCCATAGTACCTGTACTTGCAGGTGCCAGTTTTCTGTTTTCCCCTTTCATGTATCTCTGCATTACACAAACTTGCCTCTGAATATGGAAAATAACCTTTACTTTGAAGACTCTGGTGTTGATTCTTCAACTCCAACTGGAATTGCACACTTTTATCTCTCAAATATTTCAAACCTTTATGATTATATTAAAACTTCACTGACGCAAAGACCCATAGAAAGCAGCTGTTCCTATGTTTAAGTTCATAAAATTATCATATTTGGGTAACATCAAATCCACTTCCTCTCTTACTACCAGGGACTAGAGGGATTGTGCCCAAGAGTAAGTCTGTCAGCTAATTACTCATAAAAATTCAGGTTCTAAACACCTGCTCCATAATTTTTTTTTTCTCTAGATTTTTTTGCTGCTTTATTTCTGAGCATGTTTTTATAGATTAAAAAAAATATTTTAAAAAGCTATTAAAAGATAGCTCTTTTACTTTCAAAATATATATTTAATTTACCAGATGATATATTACCTTCTAGTATATCACAGATGACTTCATGGATGGTACAATTTAAATATAAACCCATACTTGATTTTTAATTATGACACCCTTTATAGCTGCACACTGTTGGAAAAACACCTATTGTTAGCCAAAACATGTGGCAAGAAAGAGTGAAAATAAGAGCTTGCTCCCTCCATTCTTTTCACTCCAAGTGTTTGTATTTACATAGGATCTATTTAAGCAATGGCCAAAGTCACCATATATTTCTGTTTGGTTTTGTGGGGTTTTTTTGACATTATATACATATTTTTTCACTGCCAGTATGCAAGCAGTAGAATGAGCCATAGCACAAATTTCTGGCCACATTTTCAAATCAATAAACTATATAAAAACATGCCTGAAGATAATAAAACTTTAAAGTATGCAGGGAATATGGAAATCACTCTAGGCCTGAATTAGGCTCAATCCACTAATTCCCACCTCACCCCCAGGTCACTCAGTGGTTAAATGCAGGATAAACCCCCTGACTTCAGTGGTGTTCTCGAGGATCAGCTGAGATGAGAGCTGAATCCACTTTGTCTCATCTTTCTTCTGAAGAATCTCTGTATCCTCTCTAGAAAGCTCCAAAGCTTTAGAAATCTGAAGAAAACCCTGCTATTAAAGCATTGTGTTCAAACCTTTAAGTAACAAAAGAGGGGGGAAAAAGAACATCAGTTCACCATGGATACTATTGATTGAAACCACTTAAATACCAGCTGAAATGTCACTGACATTTACAGCTACGCTTCTTTAGGGGGAAAAAAAAAGAAATTACACATGTTGACAAGTAAATAACATGAGATTGCTGATCTTGGCAGCTGTCATCTAGACACACCAATAAATTATTCATATCAGCTTGTTTTATTGTCTTGCCCCTTCCAAATGGCACAGCAGCGGAGATGTCAGAAATAAGGAGCTGTGTTATCAGGGCTTTTCCTGTGGAATGGTGGGTCCAGGCACAAACACAGAGTGCAGGGTGTGTGACACCCCTCAGGTCCCACTGTGTGCTTTTGCCTGGCCCTGCTTTTCCCTTGGCAGCAGAGCCCAGATTTGCTGCCTCCATCCTGCCTGACCTGAGCCTCACTCGCTCCCCTCACCTGAGGGAAATAAAACCACAACTACAGGTGCTCTCACACCTCTGCCTGTGCAGCAGAATCCTTCCTCCCCATGGCAGCATCCTCAGGACCACCACAGCAGTCACAGTAAGTTGGTTAAACATGTTAAACCCCCAGGATATCCCTCAGAAGCAAGAGGGCAGGACTGAAAGATGCTGCAGGGATGGTCACTGCTCACCAGCCAGGAGCATCCCACAGCCTGGGGGTATCTCCATGGATTTTATAATCCTTCCTACCACCAATGTCACACAGCAGCAGCAAACACAGAAGAAAAGAAATAACCCTCAGGAATTCCTCGTGGGAAAAAAAGCATAGAGGAACAACATGCATTTTTAAGATGGGTTAAATGTCTCCAAGATTAACAAGACCACCATGACCTGCTGGAACCAAGCACTTGCAAGATACTGAATTGCTTATTATATTTCTATTACCAATACCAAATGCTTTGCTGACAATATATTGATCTTCAGTCACACTTTTGAGAAATTTATTAGATGACTTAATGAAAATTATACAATTTAAAGTAATAGAGTATTATAGTTTTTTTTCTGAAAAGCCAGAGAATTTCCCTGCTTATTAGGAAATATGTATCAACTGTGACAAATATTGAAATCATACTTTATAAGTATTTTAGCCTTTGATGTCTTACCACTCCATGAAATATAGGTAATTTTTCTTCCTTAAGATCAATAAAAGGTCTATTTTCAAAATGACTTCATATTGATTGAAGGGTCAAAAATGTCCCAGGTATTGATTGTCTGCATACAATCACGTTTTGCTCAGTAAGTTAACCTCGTCTACAAGTGAAATGAAAAGACATCCACTATATCACTTAAGCAAAATATTTTCATTGCATTTGAAAAATTGCTTCCATCAGTCACCAGTGTCTCACTGACAATGTATTTTTCTTTTTTTTTAACCTCAGGAAGTGGATTTACATAGAGTGAACAGCCAGGACAAGCTTGGCCTCACTGTCTGTTACAGAACGGATGATGAAGATGACATGGGTATTTATGTGAGTGAGGTAAGATTGAGCTGCTTTCCATAAGATACCATTTATCTTTTCAGCTGCATTATTGGGCAGTTAAGACATTCATCTTCTGTTTGTACCATGTTGGATAAACAGCCAAAATGCAGTAATTGGAAGAAATCTAATTATTTTCCTTTTTTCCAAACTGAGTGCAGTCCTGCTCCCACTGAAGTCAAATTTCATTATATTAACAATGTTCTATTTCAAATGAGGCCTTCAGAGTATTTTCATATATTCCCCCTTTAATTTTTGTTCTTGATTATTCCTGAAACAATATAAATTATAATAAATCCCACGCATTTTTATTTGCAACATCTGGGGCCCATTTGTCTCTCTTCATCCCTTTCCATGAAAAAAAAAGTAGCATTTTAGGCATCAACATTTTTTTACCATGCAGATCCATTTCAAATTATTTGCACCAGTTTAGGGAAAGAAAGTCATAACTAAATCTAAAACCTTCTCTTAAAATGCACAGCTTGGGAAAAAAGGGGAAATAAACACTGAGCTCCCAAACCTGCAGAGCACTGAGAGTTCTCTTGATTTGCAGATCGATCCCAACAGCATCGCTGCGAAGGACGGGCGGCTCCGGGAAGGGGATCGCATTATCCAGGTACGTGTGGGAAGTGCTCCAAGCATCCCAAACCCTGCAATTCCCCTTCCTGCCCTCAAAACAAGGCTCTGCATGTGCCCTGCAGGGAGGTGGAACAGTATCACGTGTCCAAACCACCACGCTTGCCCAACACTTCTCTGCACGAGGCTGGGGATGTGTGCATGGATCCACCCAGCCAAGCATTTCCATGGAGCTCGGCACAGCAGCATCCAGGTGTCCCTATGGAAACACTTCATGGTGTTGTTTTTTCTTTAAAGATCAATGGCATCGAGGTGCAGAACCGAGAGGAAGCTGTGGCACTTCTCTCCAGTGAGGAGAGCAAGAATATCTCCTTACTTGTGGCAAGACCAGAAATTCAGGTATAGCAACAAAAAACTCTCACTTGACTCTTAATTAAAACAGTTGCTGTTTTGTAGAAAGCAGTTCTTTCAAATTGTTTAACCTGCCTAAATCTACCAAATCTACTTAAAATCATATTATATAATTTGACTGCACATATATATACGGTCTAAAATAATGGAATTCAGCAGTCACGGTATCTACATTTATATTTTATATTAAAGTTCAATTTCTAAGACATTTGGTGATTTATATGTGCTGCAATGCTATTACAAACATCAGTGCAAGATATTATGAATGGTTTTGAGCCACAGTTTTGAAGAACTGTGCTGAACTCCAATTCCTATAGCTATCGATTATTCATTCATTAAAACAACTATTATTTAGCCCTTCATAAACCCTCTCTTAAAGTACTTGAATACTGTCAAGAAGCCTCCTCAGCTGTAATAAAAGGTTGAACCAGATCCCTTTGTAGAGCAGGGATTTGCACAACAAAGGTGTTGAGCAAACAGCCGGGAGCACCATTGTTTGATCTGTCTCTGCTCCTGGTGCAGGGAGCAGCCCTTGCCAGTGCACCTGGAGACACAAGGTCGGGATCATTACTGTCCTCTTAGCCTGGGTATTTCTGATCCTTCCCGTGGGGATAATTGGGAATGGGAGTAAAAGTGTCCTACAGACCCCAGCCAGATTTTCCTTCTGGTGTTTGATACTGCCTCACAAGAGGTGTGTTCAAGCTTTGGGCTCTGGGGTATTTTTATACATCCTAATCAAGTTGTGCACAAACCAAGACTTCCCCAACTCGTAGAAGTATTTCCTCGGATCAAAAGACTGAGTTTTTTCATATGTGCAGGGCTGTTGAAGATAAGACCCTGCTGTTGGAGATGGAGGCAGCTGTGGGAGGAGGTAGCACAGTCAATACCCACTCGTAGCACAAGGATAGGCTCCTTCCCAGGACACACCAGCACTGTCACAGGAAGGAATCTCCTGAGATTTCCCAACCACTGTCCACAAAGAAAAACCGTAATTTATGTCAGTCTTCATTCTTTTGACAACGATTGGTTTGTTTTTTCCCTCCCTTTTCACACAGCTGGATGAAGGATGGATGGATGATGACAGAAACGATTTTCTGGATGACTTGCACATGGACATGTTAGAGGAACAGCACCACCAGGCAATGCAATTTACTGCCAGCATGCTTCAGCAGGTACTGCCCTTTTGGTGTGCAGGGCTGTCAAACTTCCCACTGCACTCAATATTCCAGTATTGAGCTTGGCTGAATACACTTGGTGTCTCAAGTGACAGTAAGATCAAGCCAAAAAGATTTTCTGTAAAATCAAGATATTATATGACTGTCCACAACTTCATCTTAGGGCCCAAAATGTTTTAAAACAGTACCTTTTGTGCTTTGCCCCTTACAACAGCATGATCACAGTTCTTGGAAATCCCCTGTCACTGTGGTCACTGAGAGAAGTACTGGGTGTATGGCAGATAGAGCAGGCAGGGAGCTGTCTTGCAGAATTTCCTATTTGATGTGCATGCAGACTGAAAACAGCCTCCCAAAACCTGGAAACCCAAATGGACAACTCAGGCAATTGGCTGAAGTAACATCTATGTAAGGGGGAAAGGCAAAGAGGATGTTTTTACATTACTAATTTTATGCAGGGCCACAGATACAGGCTAATGTTCTCCATCATTCTGCTGTGATTAAAGCAGTTTCTCAGTTTTTGCCTAGATTTTTTTTCTAAAGTTTTCTAGAACTCTACATCCTCTGTGGCATCCTCATGGTGTGAGGAGACATCCTCTCACTTTGGCACTGCAGGAGAACCAGATACCGTTGTGCACCTAAAGTGGGAGAAGAAACATTTTGAAAATGTGACTTCTACTTTTTATTTTTTGAAAATGTGAACTTTTAAATGTTGCTGCATAGGTGGAACTCAGACCTCGGGTTCTTCTGAAAAGGACACCCACAGCAGGCTGTGGGTTTGGTCACCTTTTCTCTGAGTTCTTAATAATACTCTTTCCATACAAGACACAAAAAGTGTAAAAAGTGACAGATTAAGAGAACTATTTAAAAACAAACACCTTGAAATATATTTCATGTGCTTGCAATAATTTTCTCTTCCTGTCCTGTTTCTGTTGTTAGAAGAAGCACGAGGAGGATGGAGGCACCACAGACACGGCCACTATTTTGTCCAACCAGCACGAGAAGGACAGTGGCGTGGGGCGTACGGATGACAGCACTCGCAACGACGAGAGCTCCGAGCAGGAGAACAATGGGGACGATCACACCACCTCCTCCAACACTTTGGGGAGCCAGAAGAAGCTGACCTACAGCCACGACACCCTGGGAAGTGGGGACATGCAGTTCAGCAATGAGTCCTTCATCTCAGCCGACTGCACTGACGTCGACTTCCTCGGCATCCCCGTGGACGAGTGCGAGCGGTTCCGGGAGCTGCTGGAGCTGAAGTGCCAGGTGAAGTCTGCCAACCCCTACAGCCTGTATTACCATAACAGCACCCTGGAGATGAGCAAAAGCGACCAAGAGAGCGTTGACAGGGAGCTGGAGATGCTCAATGAGGAGCTGCGCAACATTGAGCTGGAGTGCCTGAACATCGTGAGAGCCCACAAAATGCAGCAGCTGAAGGAGCAGTACCGGGAGCCCTGGATGCTGCACAACAGCGGCTTCCGAAACTACAACACGAGCATCGACGTCCGCAGGCACGAGCTCTCGGACATCACCGAGCTGCCCGAGAAGTCTGACAAGGACAGCTCTAGCGCCTACAACACAGGCGAGAGCTGCCGGAGCACTCCGCTCACGCTGGAGATCTCCCCTGACAATTCCCTGCGCAGAACTGCAGAAGGCATTAACTGTCAAGGTAACGAGGGGGCAGTGGCGTATAATGCCTCCCAAAAGAATTTGTTTGCCGGCTCAGAAAGCCATGAATCCAGCGCTGGTAAATGCCACGCCTCCGCTAAAGATCCCGACCTTGGCAGGCAGCTGGAGAGCAAGGAGAGAAAAAGCAGCGATGGCAGCAAAAGCCCCACTCATGGTCAGAAACCCTCGGGTTCCTACGTGTCCCCCTACCACCACTCTCCCTACAAACACGCTCACATCCCCGCCCACGCCCAGCACTACCAGAGCTACATGCAGCTGATCCAGCAGAAATCCGCCGTGGAATATGCACAGAGCCAGATGAGCCTGGTGAGCATGTGCAAGGACTTGGCCTCGGGCCAGAGCGAGCCCAGGATGGAGTGGAAGGTCAAGGTCAGGAGCGACGGGACACGCTACATCACCAAGAGGCCGGTGAGGGACAGGCTGCTGAGGGAACGGGCCATAAAGATCAAGGAGGAGCGCAGTGGGATGACCACGGATGATGATGCCATCAGTGAGATGAAGATGGGCCGTTACTGGAGCAAGGAGGAGAGGAAGCAGCACTTGGTGAAAGCCAAGGAGCAGAGGAGGCGGCGGGAGTTCATGATGCAGAGCAGGTTAGAGTGCTTAAAGGAACAGCAAGGTGCAGAGGAGAAGAAGGAGATGAACATCATTGAACTGAGCCACAAAAAAATGATGAAGAAGAGGAATAAAAAAATATTTGACAATTGGATGACAATCCAAGAACTGCTCACCCATGGAACGAAGTCACCGGACGGCACACGGGTGTACAATTCCTTCCTGTCAGTGACTACTGTATAATCAATCCCCGGTGCTAAATTATGTACATAAAACACTACCGGTGGGGTAGGAATCAATGCCTCGTTCAATGTGGCAAGATTTTTGTATATAAGATACAGTCACCGAGTTTATAGTTCAAATACTGAACTCTACAACCGTGGGTGCCAGGATCTCCATTCTGCAGTGGAGAGGAAGCTTGCCCATCTCCTTCAAAGGCAATATTAGCAGTGCTTTTTGGAATACTGATTGTACTTTTTTACTTGTTACCTTTTACATGAAGTGTTTAAATATCAGAAATGTATTAACCATACTTACACAGGTAATTTGCTTAAACTATATTCATATTAAAAGGTACCCATGCTTTTCTTTACCTAAAAAAAAAAAAAACCCACAAGAGCAACTGCACATATGTATTTTTTTTTGTGAAACCATATTTTGTGATATTATTTTGCTGTTGTTCACTTCTACACAGAGTGCTGTTTATCAATACTTAGCTCAAGGTTTAAACTCAGAATTAGAGTCATTCTCTTGTAATATTTAACATTTATGAAACAGCAGTTTTTATAGAGTTATGCTCAACATTTAAACATTTTTCTCTTTAAGGTTTCTGAAGAAAGTATAGAGGTTTCATCTGAAAAGCCTGAGGCAAAGTACACTATAATGCAGCTTTAAAGGATTTTAAAGCATGTTTGCAAATGTTGCAACCTATTGAAGAAGCGTGCATGTACAGCTAATTTGTTTATATAAGACAGTTTGTGGAATTTGAAAAGCCCATGGTAGTAACTGTTTGCTTTATAGATTTGAATGTATTGAATTATAAAAGCAGTTTCATGAAATCATCATTAGCAACAAACGTTAACAAGTAAAATGAAGTAAAATAAATTATTGTTTTATATTTCAAACTATTTTAAATTCTTTTTATTCCCTTCTGGTTTCACCACCAAGAATATAATTTTATGGAGTGTAGCTCCTGTGCTGCAGAAATGTCTGGACAGCCACTGGAGCCAAACCTGAGTGAATAATTGGCATACTGACTTTGGGGGGAGTTTGGATTAAGGTTTTCTTGAGGGAAGAGACAAGGGAGAAGCACAAGGGATATCAAGAGTAAAATCCAGCAGTGCTTATCTTCAGCTCAAAAGGTATTTAAGATAACTTTTAAGAAAGAAATAGAACTTCTGCTCTCTTGCTTTGCTTTGGCTTGTGGTTTCTTAGTGGTGTATAAACCCCACCTACAGCCTTCAGTGGGGGTTTGCATTAAAATCAGACAATATATAAATTAAAGAAAATAGATATACAAATTAAAAGAGATGGTGAAAAAATAACAGATGTTTCAATGAGGTATCACATTCCTTTTTGTGTTTTCTATTCCTGATTAAGGATTCAGGTATAAATTTGAATATTCTGCTGGATTAAGTGATGTAGATTCGTTATGAATAGTTCCCCTATTCTCCATCCCCTCTCTCTTTTCCCATGAAAACTTGCTCTCAAACCCTCTAGGTTTTTGTTCTGGACCCTTCTGTCATAACTCAAAAGAGCAAAAATTGCAATCTTAGTGATAGAAGTGAAAAGTTGGAAGGGGAGAGATTAACAATTTCTTGTGCCCATTTTGTCTGTCATCAAGAAGCAAACAGTGGATTTGTCCAAGGTTTTTTTCTGCTCCCTGTGTGGACTAGCACTGAATTCCATGGAATGTGTCTGCCACATTCCACACTGAACTTCTATATACCTGAAAATGCACCTTCAGCCCTTGTAATCTGGCACTCTTGTCGGTAAGCCTCTGCAAATTTGTCTTCAAAGTGAATTTTCCTTCAGGATAAAGAACTACTCCTAGTGTAGTCTGTGCAAGGTTTTTCTATTGACTTTGTAAGAGCTGGGATTTCACCTGACAGGCACCAGGTGAAATGGTAACACTGGTGGTGTTACCATCACCAGTGGTACAGTGGGAAAAACACCGGATTTTCACACACACTGCTTTCAGTGGGACATTTCCCCTCTCTGTCTCAAATCTGCCTCACTCTTAGTTCATGTTCTGTTCATCCCAACTGCAGGTGTGAGAGCCACAGCAAAATATTACCTCTCCTCCAGCCCACACACTCAGATGTACAGAGCTGTGATTAGTGTGGAATAACAATCCTTAAACCAGGCATGAAAGGACAGTTAAACATTTCTAGTCTGCCTGGAAATATTAAGGTTTGAAAAGTTCTAATGAGGAATAGTTATTATCCAGCTGCTCCTCACTAAAATAGGCTCCTGTGGAATAACCTCACATGCAGTGGTTCCTTAGGGCACCTGTGATATTGATGCTGAGTGTTGTGTACACTGGGTAGCAGCAGGAACATGTTTGGGAATTCAGTGTGATCTGCAGAAATTACACCAAAGCATCCACAGTATAAAATTTACATTCGTTAGGATGTTGAAATGGAATTATTGGCCAAGAATTACTCTCATACCTTTGAATTTTTCCTCACTAAACACTTGTTATTTTGGACAGTTAAAAATCACCTCTGTCCTTTAGCACTAGGATTTATTAATTAGCATCAGTTCACAGAATCCATTCGTTATCCTGGAAATCTGAACAAAAGCTTTGCAAACTGCAGATTTTGCTTTTCCACTTATCATCTCACTTCTCACTGCCCTATCAAAGTACTTAATGAGGTGTTGAAAAGGGAGATTTTGGGTCTTTTTATTGCTTTCAAGGAAACACTGGAAATTACCATAATGTTAATCCAAACCTGACATTACAGAGCAAAGAATCCAACTAAAAGCAGTCTTGGATACCTAAGAGGAAATATTTCATCTAACAGTTTTTCTAAAAATGACTTTGTAGTACATACCCCAGTGCTTAAAAGATAACAATGGAAATTGTTCTGTTCTCCACAGGACACTCATAGAAAATACCTCCAGGCAGCAGTGGGGGTTGTGTCCCCTGGGGTACTACAGGTTGTACTCAAAACCCAACACCCTCCACCACGGCCATGCACCCCTGTGGGACAACGTGGTGGGAAGGTCCTGGCTGGACACTGACCTTTAACCCCAGGTACTCAGAGTCCTGCAGGGATCAGCACTGGGAGATGTGCTCCTTCCCCTGGGCACGCTCATTCCAAGTGGGTTTTGATGTTCATTTAAACTGGAAGGAGCTAAAGGTATTGTCAGCTGGAAGGAGAAAACTTCATTTCCATCTTCCTCCTCAGCTGCTTTATTGAGCATAATCTCAAACTCGGGTGCAAACTGATCCCAATAAGTATGCAGGGAGAGATCCTGAATACACAAAGGGGGAGCAAGGAATTGCCAAGCTGAGAGGTTTGACCAGAGTCTGTGTGTGCAGCTCCTGGAAATTCTCCCACCTTGCTCATTCCTTGCTGCCTCACACCCTGTCCCTGCTCCTGCCATGGCAACACCTCAGTCCCCATCCCTTGGCAACTCGTGCCCCTTTGTCCCACCAGAGGTGACAAGGGGACACCCTGGATACAGGCTGCTGCAGAATTTGGCTGATTCTCTGCAGTGCAAACAGGCTCTGTGTCAAACTGGGGTCAGCTCCCCTGAATTGCACCGTGTCTCCCAGATGTAAAAATCTATAAAAATGTAAAATACTTATTTGCAAATAGGGTTTAAAGCGGCATGGAATCGCCCAGTTTAGATGTGTGCTGAAATGGGAAAGCCCTGAACCAAACCTAACAGCATTTTTTTGTAAATTAAGAGAACTTGCACAGTAGGGATGGCAAATAAAATGAGGTAAGACTACACATTGCCTAGGGACTACTGGTTGGAGAACTAATTAGGATTATAAACTGAAAGTATGTAAATTAAGCAAATATAATTATCTGCTAGTGGCCTTTGGAAATAGGTTACCGGATACTTGTTAGCAAAATTGCTCAAATGCCTGGAAGCCATACAAAGCAAGCCATAAGCAATTTAAATTCCTCTCTTTGTTTTATTTTCAATTGTTTTAAAGCAGTTTTTGTATTAAGGATTTATTGGAACATAAACTAATTAGAGAGAAAACTCAAAAACCAAAAGTGAGACAGAAACTGACACAGCAGATGCTGTACCTCCATCCCAAGGCCCCTGGTTTTATTGGATGTAAATTGTTTGATGTGACAAAATAGCAAGGATACTGCTTGGGGTTTCATCAGAGCAGCTCAGTGAGCTCCCAGCCAGGGTTCAGCTGGGAGAGTGGTGGTTTCTGCATGAGTACAGCACCTCAGCCCCACGGGGTTTATGTGGAGACTGGAACTTGTCTCTCTGTTGCATTCAAGCCTGCAGAATTAACCTCCCTTTTCTCCGGGTGTCTGTCATGGCACAAAGTAGCACCACATTCAGGGGTTTCTGTGGGGAGATGTCACCATCAGGTCATGTCTTCAGAAACACAGGACTGGCCACTGGAGGAAGTGATGGTGGTGGGGACAGTGGTGTGTATTTAACATTATAAAAAATAAGGGGGTCACGTAAAAAGGGTAGTTGGGCTGATTGCCTGCTCGAGCATGAGGGCTTTAGTACACAGGCCTGCCACAAAGCCCACTTATGTGAGCTGAAAGACTCCAAGCAGTCCCAGAGGATTTAAAACAGTCTATTAACTTACACAGTTAATTACCCTGCACTGTACCAGTGAGGTATCTGAAGGGACAGGCCATCATAGCTTTGTACATCAGAGCACAACTGGATTTCCTGCTGCTCACCACACCTCCCACAGATCTTCTAATGGTCACTGCTTTAAAAAAACCCATCCTGCAGCCCTGCTAATACTCTGCCACCCCAACCTCTGCCCTGCTCCAGAAGCTCCAGGGAATCTGTGTCCGAGCACAGGCTGCAAAATAAATTGTGCAGCTGCTGCATGACTGACCATGAAGTAGGTTTGCAGTCAGTGAGCACTGCTCAGTGTTCTTGGGTCTACTCCTCCCCTCAGTTGGGCCCTAAAGCTTCTTGCTGGAATCCTAAAACACCCAAAACCACTAGAAACATCCTCATTTCTACAGCATAACAAATGCAATTGCCTACTCTGAAAACTAGGTAGAAAACAAAACCTGAAATTAATTTCAAAGCCACATGTCTATTCTACTGGAGTCAATCTACCAGTTTTGAATGCTGAGAATTAAAATTTTACCTGATCTCTTTTACCCAAGTTTGTACATCAGCATCGTGGATCTAAGTGCATAATTGCAATGCTTTTTACTGATCAAGTTCAAAATGAGAACAAGGTTCTACCAGTTTCCTATGAAAACTTGTCATCTGACACAGAATGTTTCCTAGAGGAGATTTAATCAAATCAATTAATAATGACTTGGCAACAATGCTCCAATTAGGGTTTTAATTTACAAAAGTATAATGCCAATAGCATAAAAAAATCAGGGGAGCCAAATCAGGGGAACCAGTGCCCAAATAAACATCTGGGCTGATATTACTTTTCCCTTCTATGCAAAATCAAAGTAATTTTAAAAAGGTAACTACATTTTTCCAAAATCTTCCTCAAGCACCTCTACGAATCATCAAGTTAAGAAGCACAAACAGCCCATTCCTATTTCTCCCAGCAGATGATGTTGGCTTTAGGTCACACTTCTTGCACCCTACTCCCATCTCTCTCCCCTTCTGGGAAAACTGAGCCAGCTAAGCCAGAAAGGGATCAGAAAGAATAATCCCCACAGTCTTCCAGAGTTGGGTCTGGGCCCAGCTATGACTGGGGATCAATTACACGTGCAGGAAATTACATACATAACACACACCAAACAAGTGCCAAGGCTGGCTCTGCTTATGTGTTTTGATTTTGTGTTTAGTTCTTCAGGACCAAAAAAGGACTTAGTCCATCTCACATATGATAGGAGAAGCACATAATATCCCCAAAGGACTGACAGTGTCTTAATTTCCACAGCATGAAGAGATTAAATGGCTTGCTCTGAAAGCCAGGCAGGAGATTCTGTTAGAGAGCACAAGCCTAAAGAATGGCACTTGCCCAGCAACAAGGGCTGGACTCAAACTGCTGACAAATCCCACACTGCAGAAGTGCAAAGAGGCTCGGCAGCTTGTGTGGCTGGGTCGGGGGCTGCTCCTCTGGCCAAGACACAACACTTGGGCTGTCCTTTCAAATCAGTTTGCCAGGGAGGAGCTTTAAAGGTAATTTCTTTGACAATCCATCCTTTTTATGTGAAGCAACTGCAGGACCATGCTACAGGGAGCCCCATTAGCTGAGAATAAGAACTTCTCTGTAAAAGTGAACTTTTGGTGACCTTCCCTCAAAGAAAATACTTTATCATATTGGAGTGTGAGCCTCCCAGGTGTCGTGGCGAGGCTCCATTGTCACGATTAAGAGAGCTAGCTTTGATTTTCCATAATCCATCCCCCGGCTTAGCTGGGCTTTGTTAGCTTTGAATGCCATAAACAAAGGCTCCCCAAAAGGCAAATCCAGCTATAATTGTTTAATAGAAGTAAATCGAAAAGGCTGCAAATTGAAGGCACCCAAGGTTTATCAAATCTCTGCTTTGCTCCAGTTCAGTGTAAGCATCCAACATTTATATTCCTTAGGGCTCCAGGAATCAGCCCAAATAAAAGCAGTAAGGTCACATCCAAATAATTTCCACGAGAAACACGACTTGGTTACAGCATAAGATGCAGCAAACGCAGATGGCAAATGTAACAAAACACAAAACCAAACGTACAAAGCTATTCCAGAAACACCTTTCTGCTCTATTGTGTTTGAACTCTCACAAACTGAACTCAAGCACTGTGTGATTGTGTGGTAATGAACTGATGAGCCTTTTTCAGTATTTCCATTCCAAAGTCCTCAAAAAACTGTCTCTAGTGAGGAAAGACTGACCCTTTCTATACCTACAACCCCAGAGCTTTCTCCTGTGTCAGCGTTTTCCAATGAGGCTGAGCAGTTCTGCTTCATTTATTCTTTCCAGGAGTCTTTGTAGGCATCCCTGAGTATCTGCATTACAGAGTAATTGAGGCTGGGAGGGACCTCTGGAGATCCTCTGGCCCCATTCGCTGCTCAAACACGGCATTAGGAAGGATTGCTAAACACAGTATAAACAAACAAGGTGCTACAGGACGGGGCTTGGAGGCAAATCCCAAAAGGACAATGAAGCAGGCACTAAAAGGAGGTTTAACAAGGAGACTCCACAAGCATTTTCTGCCAGACACTACAGCACATCCTCCATGTCCTGGTCTTGCTGGGCTTTTTGTTTAGGATCCCCCAGTACCAGCTTTCCCAAGTGCAGGCAGAGGCTCAGGTTTTAGACAGGGCAGGGCCTGTGTGAACAGAGCCCTCTGTGTCCCAGGGCCCTGCTAAGGAGCAGTGACACAATCCTTCCTAATGTCCCCACTGGTGATCCAAGCACTGCTGCTGCACGAGGTCAGGAATGGGAACAAGGCTCTAACATCATCCTGCATTAAGGGTTGTAGCACAGCCCTCAAAGTGGTCAGGTGTGAGAAGAGAAGCAGCTGTACAAGGCTCACACTTGATGCACCAGATTTGGCAGATGGTTTTGTATTTACCCCTTTAAAATCCCTTCACTGGGAGCAGCACACACCCCACACACCCAGAGGATGCAGCAGGTTATGCTCCTTCAGGCATGTGCACAAGGGTGTCATTTGAATTATACAGGTTGGGGGAAAATCACATTATTAAAAAAAAGTAATAACTACCACATAGCACATCTGCCTATGTTTGCAAGTCACACATGTGCCAACTCTTCTCCTTCCTGAGTCCCAGGGCAGTTTCTAAGTCCCTTATCTGAGCATAAATGGCACCAGCCCTGCAGTGGAAGCTTCGCTTGATGCTCTGGGAGAAGGAGCCAACCTTGAAGAAAAGTAGCTTCACCCATCAGCATTAATAGCTCATGTATCAAACACACACAAATAAGGAACAAAACCAAAGCCAGCAGACCCTCTCACCATGTTTTACAGTAATGCAGCATCTGTCGTTTTCAAAACTAAGTCAGAATAAATGTGGCAATTTCAGCTGCCTGCATGTGGCTATTGATGTGTGTGGGGAAATATTTCCAGATTAAATGGGTGAACATCCATGTGGCTAAAGTAGTACAAATAGGGCCAGGCACAGCTGCTACTTTGTCTCCTAACATGGAGATTAGTGCCATCAGCAGGGGCACACGAGCCCAAAATGCAGTAATTCTGCTAAATAACTAGTGCCTGCCAAAGGGATTGTGTATTCCCAGCACAGCCCTAAACCTCAAGTCATCACCAACATCTGAGGCAGCAAGGGTGCCTTAACAATGCAATTCAGGTTTTCATCTTCTCCAGAGGTGGGAGAGGAGACCTGCTTCTGACTGGGGTTACCCATGTGCCAACCCGCAAAGTCCAGCAATAGACCCCAGCAAAGAACTCAGGATACTCCTCTGCAACTCTGCCAGCAACCCCTCACATATCTCTCCCCCTCTCTCACTTTCCTGGCTGATCAGGTAACAACAATCCTTTGTCAAAAATAAACATGAACACAGAGTTACAAGCTCAGAAACCAAGTATATCATTCATCTGAAAAGTATTAAAACATTTTTTTCTTTAAAATCCATTTGGATCAAATTATAAATTTTCATTCCAACAGCACTCACAAACACAGGCAGCACTTTTCTATGTAAGCTAAGTCCATTCTCTTTTGATGCCTTAAATGGCTCCCTAGAAACAGAGACTGGACAGGAATAAAGGAATCAAGGAGGGATTGATTGGAAAGGCCTTCAGAGGTACACTCTGGGCTCCAGAGGCTCCTGCCTCAGTGCATCCCAGCATGGACAAGGACAGCTCCCGAGTTCTTCCCACTTGGATCTCAGCATCAATTCCCCAAGCAGAAGCCAGGCAAGGATGGAATTTGCCCAAGCTTGCCCCCCTGTCCCCAAGATTGTGGTTTGCAGTTGTTGGGCCTAGGAGGGTCTGGGTGTCCTTGGAGAGCTGGAGAGGCTTTGTTGTGTGTGTGTGAGCATGAGAGAACAGCACTGAACGAGCTCCAGGGAACTGCAGAGTGACACTGGGCAGGGCAGGGCTGGAAAAAAGAAAAGTTAAAACCTAAGGCATCACTTTGGAGACAAACATCAGGTACAGCTCATTCACCTGAGGTCCTCAGACACAAAAAAGGTTGAGGAAAGCAAAGGGAGTGCTCTGCTCCCAAGCAGAGGCACCCTGTCCTTCTCTGCAGAGAGACAAGGACTGCTCCAAAGCAATTCACGCCCAGTGATGCTGCACCACACCACAGGACTAAAGGGGATTAGAGATGAGCACCCACAGGAATGAGAGAACATGGCAAGGAGCAGTAACTGCAAGGCTTTCACAGGCCTTTTGTTTTGGTTTGTGAACCTTCCTTGTCTTGGGCCAGCCTGGAGTTTGTCCTGTGCGAGGTCTCACCCAGAAAGGCAAATCCTCAGGACTGGCAGCTCGTGCTGAGCTGTGGAGAAGAATTCAGGCAGGACAGGAGGTAGCCAGCTGAGAAAACACCAGCATTGAATAAATCATCTGTAGTTGTGTCATCAGCCTCTGGGTGCTGTTTGCTCCTCCCTGCACACACATGGCCAAAAAAATGCTTGTTTAGACACCAATACAAAGCCCTCACTCACACAGACCTCCTCTTACTGTCAACCTGTTATTTGCCAGAACTCATGAGGACTGAGCCAGTCTACAGCATTGTTTTGTAGTTGGTTGCAGTGTTGCCTTTCCCTGGTCTGAAAATTAAAACCAAAACATGGTTTATGGGGAAAAGGGGTTTTTACCTCGGGATATATTTCAGGATCCTTGGGTGCAGCACTTGGTCCAGCTGGAATGCCCTGAAAATGCATGGACTCCACCTCATCACACTGAAATACACACAATTATAGGCCTTGCAAAATTAAAATGTTTATCAAAGATTCCCCAGTGAGAGGCTGGAGTGAAGCCCTTGTTGTGAGGAACTTTCTTCCTGGATGGGCTTATTTTAGTTTACAAAAATGTGTTCTGGAGAGGCCCTTGGTGTCTGGGGCTCCCAGGATGTTTGCTCTCCTGGTTTAACGGTGCCGTGGGGCTGAGCTGAGTTCTCAGCCTTGGGAAGTTACAAGTGTGGGGCTGAAAGCACTGAGAATACATAAAACTATAAAAGGGCATGTAAGAGGGGTATAAAAGAAAAAGCAAAAAATCATTCTGGCATCACCAGAAGCATCTCCTGACCAGCGTGGTTAGAGAGAAAACTCTGGGTAAGTAGCATGGATTCAGGGTTTGTCCCAGCATTGAGTCCCACAGCAGGGTGATAGATATAAAAAAGACAAACACAAAAGGACCCCAGAGTCAGAGAGAGTCTTGAGGTGCTGGTGCAGGTGAGGAAGCAGCAAATGCACACAGAAAAGGGAGATGGGGAATGTAATCACTCCTGGTTCCTCTCTGTGAGTCGCTACAAGCATTTAGCTGCTTACAAAGAATAACTTCTTATTGGAAATAGAAATCAAACTTATTCTGAAGCTGCTAAATGCGCTGCTGCTTCTTTGGAGAGAAACACAATTAGATTTGTGTAAAGACTTTTTTTTAAGGATGCTTTATTTTGTTTGATAGTCACATGAAATATTAGAGGCTGAAATAAATCCTAAAATTCTCTGACACGGAATTAGACTATTTAAGGATTAGTCTGGATTATTTGCAGAAAGCTGGGAAAACCCAGCAAAAGTAAGGCTCTGTCAGCAGCTGACTGGTTCTGAAGGGGGAGATATGAAAGAGCATTGGTACTCTTTATAAATTTATATTCTGAAATACAGAAATATAAACTAATACAGGGTACTAAATGTCTAGGAGTCTTTAGAAGTTAGTTCAAAACTCATCAGAGGCAGTGGGTTTTTGATTAGGCCTCTGTGAGTGAGGATCCTTCCCACCATGACTATCAGAGCCTGGCAAAACTACAAGAATCAGCATAGCTCAAACCAGACCAGAATTTGATCTAGAATGTCTTGCTGGTTATGTCAAACTGAAGGAAGCCAGACATCCTCTACTAGAGGATGAATGATTTATACCCATGAGGTCACCATCTCAATCATTCCTACCCTGACAAGTCTCAACCAAGGCTTTATTTGCATATTGGCGATCTTTAATTGATGAGTTGGTTCCCTCAGTTCATTGTCTTCCCACCCACTCTCTTGGGAAGAGGCCAAAGTATTGACAGGAAAAGGGCCTCCCAGTGAAGATGAGAAGCTCATGGGTAGGGCCCCACTGGGGGAATTTGCCAGGCAAAACTGAATACAGAAAAGGAAAAATCTTCCCTGGAAAGATTTTTCCATTGGAGAAAAATTCCATTGCCCTCCTAAATGTGTGGCCCAGGGGATCTTTACTGTCAGAACTGGGGTGGGCACCACCATGGCCAGCTGCAAGCACAGCCTCAAGTCATCTCTGCTCTAATTCCCCTTCAAGGTGCTGCTTTTGCTCAGCACATGGACAGATCTTCTCTGCTCAGCAGCGTTGGTCCATCCCAAACCAAACCTGCACCAGCAATGGCAAAAACGAGCTTCAAGGGAAGAGGAGAAATGTTACTGTGGGGGGGAAGGAGAGCAGGATAAGGAAGGAAGAGGAACAACATTATCTACCAAGATTGGAGCTGCTGTTATGTGAAGAGGTAGAAAATGACCAGTTCCTCCTAATAGCTGATCTCAGTCCAGGAGGGCTTTTTTGCTTTTATGGCTCTCTCTGCTTCGCGCCAGTGTGAGCTACAAACCATAACTTTAATAGCTTCAACCAAAGAGTTATGATAATATCAGACAGCGTGGATGATGAGCAAATAACAGCAAAAATGTAATGAAAAGTATATATTTATGTCCTTGCTATTAAACCCTAAGCTATAAACATTGACAGCCCTAAGAGTAGCAGTTTCTATTGTCATTGATTAATGCCTTGTTTTGAAGAACAAGGAGAAGGTTAAACCAAGAAAGAAACAAAGAGAATTCTTTTTTTGCTTCTCTCAATCTGAAAAATTGGCTGTTTTAGGTGAACCTGCATTCCTGAGATATTTTCGTAGAAGGAACTGCAGTTGGAGATCTTTCAGGGCCTTTGAATCACAGCACAGTGCACATGTTAAAACACTAACTAACAAGGAGTGTGCTCACTAATGTGTCCACTTCACATTTGTCCTTGGGTCCTCTCCATTAGCATAACTCTCAGCTGACAGGGCAGCCATAACCACCCTTCACTGCAAAGCAGGGTTTCTTTTAACTCTTCAACAACTATTGCCTCAAAGATTTTGAGGACAGTCAGCCCAGCCAAATCAATGCAAAAAATTTGTAATTAATGTAATTAATCCTGATAATTACTGATGCAAAAATAATCTTCTGCCCACAGTGGCATCAGGGATGCAGATGATGGATCAAAAGATTTGAAGAATCTTCCATGTCTGCCACAACGTAGAAGACAATGGCTCTGCACCTGGCTCCATCCAGGGTATTGTTCAGGGCCTTTGCTCTGGGATTCTGTTCATCCCCACAGATGGTTCTGAATGGAAAATATAAGGTCACAGGCTCTGAATATTTCTGCAATGCTACCAACCTCCTCCAACCCAATAAGAGAAGTTTCATTTCTGCTGTTCCTGCTCTGATGAAATGTTCATACCAAACATTTGCACAATTCTCCCCTCCAGCACTGCTCCCCCTCTCCTCAACCCCTCTCATAACCTCCTCTCTTTGGCCTCAGACACACCTGATAACCACACAGGAAATCCAGAACTGTGTCCTCTTGAGAGTTCCAGCACAAAAGAGCCTAGAGGTTCTCTTTTTAATCATTTTAGATTAAAAAAAAAAAAGAGAGAGAGAGAGAAAGGAAAGACCTAACCGAAGCTATAGAAGATGGCAAGTTTGAGGCTCACCAGGACAAAGGTGAGTCTGTGCCATTTCCTGGGACTGTGCTCCTAAAATACAGACCTGGCACCGCCTCAGTGTTACACACAGCACGTTACAGGGGCAGCTCATCAATCCTCCTGCCACCCCACTGACCCTTCTGCCATTAAAAAGGCATCAGCTCTTCCCTCTACTGCCATTCCCTTTCTCCAGGCCCCAAGCCCCTCACTTCAGGTGAGGCAAAGCCCCCATAACATAACTCACTGCTCTTCCCAGGCAGCACCCTGGGCATTAGCCTGGCTCACTGCAATCCCGTAAGTTTTCTCAATGCTTGTTCTAAAGAGATTTTTAAAAATTATTTCATTTTCCTACACAGTGCAAGGGTTGAAAAGGCAACATTTTTTGTGAAAAGCCTCATATTTATCCTTCACTGAAAGGAAGGCTGCTTTTCCTGAACATCAGAAACACTCATAGTGCAACACTGCTGGAAATTGTTATTTATGTGCACTATTCTTACCCTGGGAGCAAAGATGGCCAGTCCTGTGCACCTTCACCACAGCTTTGTGCTGCTCCTTAAGGGAACTGGTGTGATTCTTTCTCCTCTCTTTTCTTTTTTTAATAACCTGAATGTTATTATTGCTGCTGTTGTTGCTAAAGAGCTCTAGGGGGAGATGTGAAAATAGTCTGCTCCCTTGTGAAATGCCTGAAATCAAAGCAGAATGCATCAGGCTGACACTGCCTGCCTATTATTGCCTTAAAGCTTGTTATTAAAAACAAACAAAAACAATTGCTGCACCACCCTGTACTCCACCTCCCCCAGAACAGAAGAGAAATTTGATGTAGTGGTGAAAGATATCCAGGCTGCAGGACCCTTTTAGAGAGATCCCAATCAACCAAACTCACCATGTGCATTTATATCCCAACTTCTTTGGGAGAGAGGAAATGTGGAGAGTGCCCAGCCAAAGAGAATGCCACTCACTCATACAGTTCTTGTGGGCACTGTTGGTGCTGGAGAAAGGTGTCTCACTAAAGAATTAACACTGAACAACCTCAGGAAATGTGCAAATATATTCTTTCACTGGAACCCTTACAAAATAATGAATTCTGAGCTCTGAAATGTGCTTTCAAAAGCCTGTCAAAGTAAAACTCTCCTGTAGCATCACAGCAAGAGCTGGAGCAGCTCTGTGAAAGGCATTGTGATCACCTGAGGATGGGTATCTGCACAAGGGAATGAACAAAGCCAAACTCCAATGCTGCAATTATTTGTGGACTGTTCAGAAAATGGCAAGCTCACCTCCCACGACATGCAGGCTTTCAGCACCACTCCTCCCTCACAAAGCAAATGTCACTCACACTCTGCTCCCTGCCCTCCCAGGCTTCCCAGAGCACCTGGAAAAACCTGAGCGAGCACCAGTGCAGAGATTTGCATCAAAGAACTCCACAGCTTGGCCTATTAAAAGAAAAATATGAATAATTTCTCTTTGGACCTGACAACCGCTGGCGTTTGCATGAAGGTTCTAAAAGTTCCATACTTTTTCAGATGTCTCTGTAAAGAATTACTTCTTTCCCCCTGGCTCCTCTGCTCAGAAAGAGGGAA
The DNA here is from genome assembly GCA_013400515.1 of Erpornis zantholeuca. Taxonomy (NCBI): domain Eukaryota; kingdom Metazoa; phylum Chordata; class Aves; order Passeriformes; family Timaliidae; genus Erpornis; species Erpornis zantholeuca. The sequence goes on along the minus strand of VZTN01019836.1, from coordinate 2,040,867 downwards.
GTCTGAAGGGCTGCATTAATCCCTGAGAATCACTATCTCAGCTGCAACTACTGTTCAATATTCTTAAAACTGTCAGCACCAAAAAAATAGGTTTTCTCCACAATAATTGCTTTTTAAAATACCAGTAAGGCCACTCTGGGGAGAGCTGTTATCATGAAATAATTATGCCCCTTTGGGATCTGAACACATGGCTGTGCTTTACGGATTAGGGCAGTGCCCCCCATGAATTGCAGCAGAACAAGGCTCCTGTTGTGCTTTTCTCCTCAAGGCAGGAGGGTTCCTGGCCTCCCTCTCCCTTATTTTTAGGTGGTTCAGGCACCTTAGCTAAAAACACGTTCCTAAGAATCATAAGAGAGCAAACAGCTGTGGCTTTCTTACTCCACAGCCATCTGTGCTCATGTATTTTTAATGCACCATTTTGGCTATTCCCACCAAAGTTGTGTTTGATTTGTGCTTGTGGGTATCAGACAGGCCCTGCACTGCACATTGGGGACCCAGTGTGACACCAGCTTTGCTAATCAGGCCTGAACTGCAGGTGGCAGGTGAGGAGAAGCACCAGGACGGTCTTCTGTGGGAAGAGGGACTAGCCTCTCCCAGCTGAACCATCCTTAAGGTCCCAGAGCTCAGATTAACAAAAATAAGGAATTCCACCTCCCAAGGAATTATCTAAATAGCCTCAAAGATGTTGGCAGCTGTATGTGAGGAAAGTACAACTCCAAAGCCTCATCATTTGTCTTCCTCCTGTTAATCCTCTCTAGGAGTTCACATTTGTATCCACAAGCACAACAAAGCCTTGCTGTGTGTACATACAAATTAATGCACCTTGTTTGTAGTGAGGCAAGAGGAGATGTCCATAGGAGGACTTACCTAAATGTTATCTAAAGGTGTTTAAAGATACTCAAACAGACTCAGACAGAGCTGCACAGGCACTGAACATTTCAATGACACTGTGACAGGTCACATTTAGGGACTGGGGCCAATGCTAATGCAGCTCATCCCAGCCAGCTGTGGTCACCTGCATCAGTCTCCCACTTCCGTGCCAATAACACCATAAAACACATGAGTCCATCAAGGTTATTTTTTTTTCCCCAGTCAAAATGAGAAAAGGTTGCAATGGCTGTAAGGTTTTGGACACGCTCCCAAAAAAGCAGTCATCACCTGGTGTGGAAAACAGCCTGAGCTGAAACACTGAGGGCCTATTTACACATAAAGAGACAAAGAAATTCAGGGCAAGGCCCACAGCCACTGAGCAAAGCTCAGGTGAACAAGCCCACGTTTCAATCATGATTTCTGCTACAAAAGGAGAGAAGAAAATGACAAAATCATGGAAACAACAAACACATCAATGGGATACAACAAAACATCTTTGCTATTGCAATAAGAGCCACGAGTTTATGAACCATTGGATGGAACAACCAACAGAAAAATTAGACCATTTGGCTGTGGCCACTGGAATGTAATAGATGGCTCTTGAGCAGGGATAATGGAGCACATCCTGCAGTGATTAATGTGAAAAGCTGGGTGGTGAATAAAGTATTTAACACATTAGAGCAATATGGCATACAAACCAAACTAAAACCCCCATAAATAATTTAGGCACCCTTGCAAAGATTTACAAAGATTTATTTCACATATAAATCCTCTCTGTTGTAATATCAGAAAAAAAGGGTGAGCATTTCCATGCTTATTTATACAGAACAGAATGGAAATCTCACTTCAGAAAGAGGAATGCTCTGAAGGAATCTTCCTTCCCAAGACATGATGGAGCAGCATCTTGGCTAAAAGTCTCTTGAAAACTTTGACAGTAGAATCACAGAATGGTTTGGGCTGGAAGGGACCTTAAAGATCATCTCATCATGGGCAGGGAACCTTCCACCAGCCCAAGTGGCTCACATTCATCAACAACATAATTATATAACAGACATTTATTTACAAGGCTGAACTTTATACAATGGTATGGAATTAACAGCACAGAGCTGGCCTCATTCATGGCCTCACTGAGGGCAGGGTCAGCATTGATCACTGTGCCTGCACTGCAGGTCAGGGTGGGTTCACATGGCAGGCCCTGAGCCGTGCAGGGCTCTCACAGCCTCTCACATCCCCACAAGAACAGAACACAGAGCCCTTCCTGTTCCAGCAAGCCCAATTTCACCAGCAGTCTGGGTCAAGCAAGGAACTGTTGTTTCACCAGCCAGAACTTGCTGTGGGATGCCTTCCATTAACATGACAATACCTGTTCCAGTCTGGGACCCAAAAAACACTGCTAAACCCTCCTGTCAATGCTGCAGTGATTAAATCAAAGGCTGTGGAAATTCGTCTGGCAGTTATATGCAATTGAGTTTAATCTTCCAGCCCTACACACCACTGCCAAGCACCACATACTCCTTCATCTGAGCTCAACTTGTAAAGTCTTTGGAACTCTGACGTACACAAGATCGAGAGCAGCAAACATGTCATTGTGTCCCCTGGGTGCTCTGAGGCTGATTTGCCAAAGTCAGGACAAGATTTAAATAAATCATCACAGAGCAGAAGGAGCTGAACACTGTGTCCCACCCCCAGCTCCTGGAACAGAGAGCCCTGGTGTTGTTGCCTTTCCCTGGTCTTAAAATTAAAACCAAAACATGGTTTATGGAGAAAAGGGGTTTTTACCTCGGGATTTATTTCAGGATCCTTGGGTGCAGCAGTTGGTCCAGGTGGAATGTCTCAAAAATGCATGCACCACCTCCTCACACTGAAATACACACAATTATAGACCTTGCAAAATTAACATATTTATCACAGATCCCCCAGTGAGAGGCTGGAGTGAAGCCCTCGTTGTGAGGAACCTTCCCCCTGGCTGGGCCTGGCTGAGGTTCCCAAATGTGTTCTGGAGAGGCCCTTGGTGTCTGGGGCTCCCAGGATGTTTGCTCTCCTGGTTTAACGGTGCCGTGGGGCTGAGCTGAGTTCTCAGCCTTGGGGAGGTACAAGTGTGGGGCTAAAAGCACTGAGAGTACATCAAACTGCATTAAAGGGTGTGTAAGAAGGGTATAAAAAAAAAAACAAAAAATCATTCTAGCATCAGTGTGAGAGGGGGAAGGGAGGTGCTGGACAGCACAGGGCACAGCAGAGCCCTCTGCACATTCAGGTCACCCCTGGAGGCACAGCCTGTGTGCTGAGGGCTGAGCCAAAGGCACATCCTTTAGCTGCTGCACATCAGAGGGTGCAGTTAAAACCCACAAAGCAGCCTCAGGACCACAGTTGGCCAGCAGCACAAGGGCTTGGAAGAGAGATTTTATTTTTTTATGTGATGATTTTTAGACATTTGTCTCCATTCATCCCCGGTGCACATGTTCTGTGTGGAGTTCATCAGGAACACATAATGCCTCCAGCCCCAAGGCAGTGGTGTTCCAATGCTCACATACATTTGTAAGAGTTCCCAGCTGTATGTGAAAGCAGAATAAGCCCAAGTGCCATTTGAGTCCCTTTTGAAGGCTTGGTTCAGGAGCAGAAGAACAAAGCCCCAAGATTTTATCCTTCTTATTGCTGCAAATGCCAAGAAAAGTTTAAAATTAATAGCAACCAGAATAAAGTGGAATAAGAAATAAAAGAAACATTTACTGCCTTAGATCCAGGCCTGTGCCCCTGACATCTCCATATCAGGGCAGCATTGTCTCTGCTGCAGCAGCAGGGAAGCATAAAACATGCTCTTACTGCAAACACCATGAATTTTTCTGTCCTTTTAAACTTCACTGGGGAAGGCTGCATACTATAAAAACAAAGAGAATGGAAGACTTTTCATTCTACATAAGGCAATTACCAGGCCTGTCAGCAAGAGCAAGATTTACTGCACAGAAAGGGTAAGGAGAAAGGAGTGTGCCAAGCAGCTCAGGGAAATATTGAAAGAGACAGGGTTGCAGGATATTTTTCCAGCCCCAGTTTTGGTAGATGTTGGGGTTCTGTGGACCCCCCTGGCTGTCTTCCTTATTTCAATGTCCCATGTCCCAAAAAGATGAAACAAAGCTTCTTTCTGCTCTTTCAAGGTTTGTTTAGTTTTTCTTATCAAAGTTTCAGAGGCACAGGCTGTGCTGTGGCCTCCAAGAACACAAGGGCAGAAAGGCAATGGCTACCCTGAGCAGGTAGCTTTTATATGTTTTTTCAGACAGTTAGGAAGTTTTACGTATTTTATTTTGTTCCCAAAACCAGTGAATATCAATTTCATTGATATGTCTCTTCTACACTAAATTCCCTCCATCAGTTAACAAACCTGTGTCAGAGAAAAAAGGAAGAGAAGAAAGAAGGAGAAGAAGGAGAAGCCAACACCCTGAAACCTCCATGTTGCATCTATATAATACATGGAGCAAAATCTAAAAACTACAACTCTCTGTGGTACTTTAAACAAAAATCTCTTCAGCTCTCTGATGCATTCAAGTTCTCCCAAAAGTGAAGGGAGCTTGTCCCACAAGCTTAGGTCACAGGCCAAGCTATTTGAGGAGCTCTGGGGGAAAAGAGACCCCCAGAGGGACAGGAGAAGTTCTCAGGCTTCCCTGGACTCCAACAGGTAGAGACCATGTAGCTGTAAGAGCAAGTTCCAAAATCCCAAACACCCCACAGGTCTTTGTGTGTACAGGTGATCCCACCAGAGCCAGAACACAGCCATGGGGCTCCTCTAACACAAGACATGGGACTACAAACCCACATTTCTGCATGGTTCTGAGGTTATCCCAAATATTCCTCCACAAAGCTGGATGCTCTGATGGAAAAACCAGAACACACAGATGGCCCACGCAAAGCAGGTCATGAGCAGGGGGCCCTTACTCACTGTTAGTGCCCAGGGAGCTCCAAAGGAAACCTTCCAGGGCATCCTTGGTCCTGGAACTCTGGCTGGAATGGGTCAGTAACACCATCCATGAGCTGAGCTCTGTGTCCCAGTCTCAGCAGTGAGCACAGTGCTATTGTGAGAAACAGCTGAACATCACCTCACCCACATCCTGCTGGGTTTGACATTCAGGTGCTGCTGCTATTAATACGAAATTATGGTGAAGCTGGAAAGATTCCTCATGCTTGTAAGACTTTTGGATGGAGAAGGCATCTTCCACAGAGCTCCTTTGCTGGGTTAAACCTCGACAGCTGTGCTGGAGAACAGCTGAACTTCTGCCCAGCTAACTCATAGATTGACTGCTGCCATTTGCTTCAAAATGGCAAGAGATTTTAAAAAAATAGATTTTCTTTTTTTTTTTGAAGTATAAAATACCACAGTTTTGACATGAAAAGACACCCAATCATCATTACAACTTGGAGGATGTGATACAAACTAAAGAATAAGTACAGAAACCTTTGGCAAACTCCCAAAGAAAGCAAATGTGTTGGAAGTCTCAGCCAAACTCTCACTGGAGTTAAAAAAGGAAGAGCAAGGGATTTATTCCATGCAGCATGTGTTGGTGGTTTTGGGTTTTTTCCCCAAAAGATCCTCACACAGCCACAAGGGGAGATCCTATGGTGCTGGAAGCTGTGAGGAGTTTTAACACCAAATTGTTGGTTACTGCTGCTGGCACCCATAATTTTGGATGCTCAGCTGCCTCAGAAATGACTATGCCCTGTAGGCAAATCGTCATCTTTAGTGTAAAATGTACCTGTGCCCATATGGCCAGTAAGGAAATCCTCCTTCTGAAGTGCAGTCAGAGAGGAGAGTTAAGCTGAAATCTCTTTTAAATTGTTAAACTGCTGTTCTGAAAGATTGGGCATAAATATTAACACCAGTACTAAGCACTTGTATTCCCTATTCCCGCTTGAAGCAACTTTTATTGCTGAGTTTTAAGTGCCTGAAATTAACACCTTCTCCTGAAAATGCTGACAGATCTTTCATTGTGATGGTGCTAGGAGGCTCAGAGCACAGCTACAGCACCAAAGGCTGCCCATTTAAACCAGAAAGCAAAGCAGAGCAGAGCTCTGGGGGCCAGCACCACCCTGGAGCAGCCCCAAAAACCTCCCTGGGGCATCAGCTCAGCTGCCAAAGGAAGGCTAAGAACTCTCCAGCTGCCAGTGCTGGAAAAATCCCTGCCCTGCCTTGGCAGTGGCACTTGTGCCTGCTGGGGAGCACCGAGGCTGCTGTTGGGCAAGGAGGGTCAGGAAAGGCCAGGATTCTGCTGGATGCCACAGACAAATCCATCTGCCAAGGACAGTCTCACTTCCACTGCTTCTGATTTTCAGGAAAGATACCAACATGAAGTGACAGATCATCCTGACCTGGCACTGACTGATTATTTTGGAGGTGATAATTTCTTTCCCCTCATTCCACAAAAGATATGAGGCATCTCCCATCCCAAAACAAATGGAGAAAGGAAGGGGACTAAGAAGGGGAAGAGATGATATGGGGTCCTGAAGTAATTTTGCTTTCCTTGTAGCTCTCACATTCACTTGCTACTCAAGCACACTTGCAAGGAATTATTTCTAGTGTTGAAATTCTATTAATTTCTTTTTTTTTTTATGGATAGCAAAAATGCCTGAAAGAATTGAAAGGAACACAGTGCTTTGAATATATAAAACTCCACTCTCTGTGATTCTCTCAAGCAACTTTGTTGACAGACACAGCTTTTAACTCCCCCTGCAGCAAGATGCTCCCAAAACAACCTGAACCTTTGCTATTGATCCCAAGTGAAACCCTCCTGCTGGGACACTGTTGCCAACCCCAAATTAAGTTAAGATTTGCACACTACAACCCTGGCCATACTTTTGGCAAACTGTGTTTATGTCTCACTGAGCTTGTTTGGAGATGGCCCAAGCCACAGCTCCCATGGGGTGACCCTTCTGCTCCATCCTTGACACCTCCCAGGCAGAGTTCCAGCATCTCTCACCCTCACTGATCAGCAGGGGAAGCAGTTCACTTTTTCTCTCCCTCTGCAGCAACAAAGAAATCTCATAAGGCATTGTCTGCCTGATTCCTCACCACAAACAGCTCACAAACCCCACAGAACTGAGGCTCTGCACTGCTGCAATTGCATTGCAATGTTGCAATATTGCTGTCCAGAGTTTCATTCTATACTCCCAGGCTGGTTATTTCCATTTTTTTGGGGCTTGGAAGAGGCAACACCTGGGATGGAGCCCAGCTTTTCCACAATTTCTGTCTGCCTTTCTTTCAGCAAGTAAACAAATCAAAAGACCTGATAATATTTAATCCCCTGTTCCCAGAGTCAATTAAAATAACTCCCAAAAATTATCCTGGGGACTCTGATGCACACCAACACTGGAATAAACAGGAATGTTTTCTCTGCTGTCTCTTCTCAGCAGTGCTGTTCTCTAACACTTTATCCAAGCAGTTCCAGGTTTGCTGCCCCTCACAGGGCACAGTTTCACTTTCCCAGGCTGGGCAGAGGCACACAGAGTCCAGCAGTGTTTCCAAAACCCACCTGGATTTTTCCTCACCCCAACCCCTTCCGACTTCAGCAGGAGCAGAGTTAGGCCAGCACTGTGAGCTGCTTTTGATAATCAAGGCCTAAATTAACCCTGCCAGTAGTGGCAAACTCAGAAGGGTCTGGAATACCATTAACCCATGCAGCTTTTTTCAGTCACAAAGTACCAGCATGCAGAAGAGCTCTTCCATTCTGCACAGGTGAATCTCTATCAGATTTTGGAAAATGCTTGGGTTACTCCTCCTCAGTTGCTGTGGACTAATTGCATCCCAAAACACTGGGTCTTTAACAAACAAACCTCTGTACACACTTATTTGTTTTACAAAGGACATTTCCTCCTCAGCATTTCTAAAGCTGAATTTCAGGTTTTAACAAAGTGCTTTGTAAAACCCACCAGAAAAGAAAACCAAAAAACAACACACTGGTGATCTGAAGCAGAGATTTTCAGATGTACACTTAAAGATTTCAGTTTTAGGATCCACCTGATCTTTCCAGCTTCTGAAGGAAGAGAAATGAGGAAGAGCCTAAAATTTCAGTGAAATACACAATCCATCTTTTGCCTAAACCTCCCCAGTCACAGCACACTCCCCACCTGCTTTACTCTCACTCGTGCAGCCTGGGCTCAGCAGGGAACAGTCTGCTGCAGCAAGGATTTCCATGCAATTGCAAGGGCAACCCCTACAACTCAATTTCAAAGTGAAGAGGGAGAATTATAAGCAAAAAGTGCCCAGAGCCAGGCCTGCAGCCTTCAGCAGTGTCTTGCATGTGCAGGCACCTGTGCCTTTGCAGACACAGCAAGAGCTCAGGGGCTTGCCTTGTGACAATGGTTATAACAAACACCAGCATCTTCCAACACAGTTCTGCAAGCAATGTTAGAGAAGATTAAATTTATATTTTTATAGGTAAATCAGAGGACATCCAGCAGAATATCCAGAATTCATCACAAAGGCTCAGATGCATGGGTGAAGTACCCATTTATACAACTCAGTGATTTTAATTGTGCGTTTAGGAAATCCAAACAAAAATACCCTGCTCCCCCACCCCCAGCCGGTGAAGCCAGCCCTTCTTTGCCCACTCACATGCACTGCCTTGCTGTTCAAGGTGTGCACCCTGCCAGGCTGCCCAACTCCTTGCCAATACCCTGATGAAAAACTGCGTAATCACAAAAATGACAACAGTAATCCACGAGGATCTGCAGAGGTCATTATTCACACAGGAAAGGCTCAGCAGATGCTGCCCTTCCCCCAAGTTCTTCCCCACCCTGATGCAGATAATCCTCTTTGTAGTTATTACCAAACACAGTCCTACGAGCCTGATACAGTTAAATGATTTAGCACCTCCAGGTAAAACTTTTGTGCTGCATCCTAATTTACTACCCACCAGCGACACCTTCTTTTTTATCAGTCAGAACAGGAGAGATGAGATGCTCCATGCAGATTTTATGTTTTGTCATCCAGGAGATTTACAGCCTTAGTCTCACCCACTGCATTCAATGAGGCGAAGCAGTGTCAGAGTTGTCCTTTTGCAATGTGTGAAAATGCAGAACATCACACTCTGCAAAACATCCACCAGGTACTCCTCAGGTTTGGGCGAGCTCAGCAGGCAAACGAGAGGCACATTACAGTGGCCATGCTCAGACAGGCCCTCCCATCACCCTGAGAAGAGCTGGTCAGGAGTTGCCCACCAAAACATCCACTCCTGCTGGGGCTGGACATGCCAGGGGGAAAATGAGAGTCTGCTTCCCAAGAGCTTAGAGAGTCAGAGAATCCTGGAGTGGTCTGGGCAGGAAGGAGCCTTAAAGCTCATCCCACCCCCTGCCCTGGGCAGGGACATTTTCCACTATCCCAGGCTGCTCCAAGCCCCATCCAACCTTATTTCCTAAAGANGGAAAATGAGAGTCTGCTTCCCAAGAGCTTAGAGAGTCAGAGAATCCTGGAGTGGTCTGGGCAGGAAGGAGCCTTAAAGCTCATCCCACCCCCTGCCCTGGGCAGGGACATTTTCCACTATCCCAGGCTGCTCCAAACCCCACCCAACCTTATTTCCTAAAGGTAACTTGCATGTGCATGACTTCCTCGGTGGTCTTATGTTTATGAAAAGTTCCAAAGCTCATTGTTTTGAGCTAAGTGTCACACCTTCCCCAAAAGGGTTAGCAAAAGCACTGGAGTTTTCTGTAAGGGATGGAGCCACAAGAGGGGACAGCTGTAAGGGGACAGGCAGGTGTCTGATAACAGATAACATCCTCACTGTTTGCCAAGGCACACCTGAGCTCCCTACAGAGAGATGAAGGAAGCAGAGATACAAGGAGTCATTCAGAAAGACAGAACTTTGCTTAATGAGAAACCTTGACTCTGCATTTAATCAAAATAAGCCAGAATGTGAGCAGTAGGGCAGTTTAGTGTGGAATATGTGCTATTAATCACACCTCAAATAAGCTCTGGGAACTTACTACTAAAAAAAAGTAATCACCATTCACCAGCAAGTTTAGCAGCAATTTAATCAAAATAAAACTCAAGTTTGTAGCTTAAAAATGCATTACATCAACCATTAAGGTTATGTTCAGCCTCTGAAGCACAAGCTATTATTTATGCCCATAAATATGATACAATAAGAGCACACCTTCCAAGAACATAGATACGATACATCAAAGTGAAATTTTACACCTGCAAAGTGAAGGAGAAAGGAAACAAACCTCTTTTCTCAAAGCCAGGACCTAAAGAATCACCCCACTTGTTACACAATCATTTAAATCAGAAGCAGAGCATTTGTATTTGATTTGAAAGTCCAGCACTATTCTGATCAGGACTTCATCCTAACCTGATTTCAGAGCCCCACTCTTGATGGATATGCTTCTTTAAAGTATTGTCAGCACCCCAGCTGCTGTAGGGGAGTAAAGATTTTATTTGGATTCAGTCACAAGTGAGATTTGTGTCTATCATTGCCCTGACCAGACAGAAATAAATTAACCTATCCCAGCACCCAGGAGTGCAGAACCAGCTTCTGTAAGGCTGCTGATTCCTCATGGAAATATCCTCTCTGTCTGTCCAGCCACGCTGCTGTGCCCCTCTGGGGCCACCCTTTGGCTGCCTGGGTTGTCCCTGTGTCCCCTCCAGCCCTGAGAGCAGAGCTCTCCATCAGCCCCGTGCACATCAGAGCTGCACTCACAGCACTGTCCCTGACTCACTGCAGACACTGCTGCTCCCTGGCTGCTCTGCCTTCCTGGGGCTTTCCAGTTCAATTTGAATTGACCAATAATTGCTGTTGCAAAGCAAGCCAGCTTCATACTCCACTGTCTCAAAATATTTTAAATCTCCCGTTTTGTGTGGCCATGAGGATGCTGCAGGAACTGAGTCTGTGATGTGAGAGAGAAGCTCAAACTCTGGAAGCAGGAATTTCTTTAAAAAACAGAGGCTCTGAAATACCTTCATTTCCGAAATCCCACCGTGTTAAACTTCTTCCTTTGCCTTAATCCCCACAATTGATCAAAACTCCCTTTTATCCTCAATTTTTATACAAGCTCTGACTCTGCCAAGGAACTGTCTTGGTTCTTTCTGCATAATTCAGGCCTCAGGTTGTTAATTCAAACATTTAAACATCATCTTCTCCAAAGGATTCCTCAAGTAAGGCTGACTAATTCCCACTGATGGAAAACACACACACATAAATGTAGATGCAGGCATAAATGCCAAAGGTACTGCTCAAACCAAACTCTTGATATAACTGAGGGATGATTTTCAAAAATGCCTCTGAGAACTCAGAAAAACTTAGATATTTGCCAAGAGTTGTACTTAATTCATGTGGCAGATTTTTTTTTTCTATTTTCCACAATATTATCCTGCTATAACACTGAACCTCACCATGAGCAACATGTAGAAAACCACCCCCCTCCATGGTATCCCCTATGACTCTAACTTTATTTCACTACATAGGCAATTTTTTATTTAAAACCTACTCCTGAAGTGAACTCAGCAGTTGAATGAGATAAACACCTTTTTAATACAGAAATCCTTTTAGCAATTCTGAATCTGTGGAAGAGTAGCAGCATGAAAATGCCAGTGGATGCAACACCTCACTGAGACTTTCAGCTCAGATGCCAATTATGATTAGATTCCATGAGAATCTATTAAGCACCAAACTAAAGTCATTGGTTTGTTGTGTAAATATCATGGCAATGGTGCTTTCAGTTATTATCCACTGGGATCAAATCTCAAAGTGAGGGAGGGAAAACTCCAAATTCCTTTGACTATTGCCAGAGATATCACAGACCCTTCTCACACATTGATTTCTGGTGTTATTTACTTTACAATAGTAGAAATATCCCTTTGCCTGTGCCAGAAATAAGAAAGCTAAAGGAGTCATCTACATGGGCATAAGATAGGATATTGAACTAGATTCCCTGAAGCAGAAGTCACTGGCATAGAGGTAATATTTCAGAAGCTGGAATTGATTTCCAAGCCAGTCCTTCAGCATCCAGCATTCATGAGAGCTCATATTGGAGGAAAACAAGTCGATACAAGAGGCATGGGAGATTTAAAAGGCTTTGAGGTACAGTAGGATAACAATGGATAATTTACACATGATGCTTAATAAGCAACTGCAGAAAAGCTTTGTCTTTTGCCTATGCCCAGGGTAATTTTTCTCTTTTTTTTTTTTCTTTTCAGTCCCACAGTAAACTTCATGAGGCAATTTTGGCCAACCCAAGCCAGGCCAGTGGCTCCTATTCTGGGTTAATGTGACAGGAGGTGTCCAAATCCTGTTTATTACTTGCTGTGGTACTCAAGCCTGCCTCTGGTTCTGGTTCTCCCTCAGTAAATCTTGGTCAGCACCAATCTATTCCATTTTATCTCAGCCTTTCAGGATTCATATCCAAGGAAAAAGAGCTGATTTTGGCCGTGCTCCAGTCTGTCAAAATAATCAAAAGGCCCCTTCTACCATAAAAATCTAATAGGAATTTTCTGAATAACCCCAGCTAATATTCAGCACACTTGAAATAAAATACCCAACCTTCCCTAAGAAAACTTTACCTCTTTAAGTAAGCCTAAACACTAACAATGCCAAATACTGTCAGGTTAAAATATGAGACAAATTAACCTTCATTAAGAAAATGCACCTGCAACACAGCCTACCAACTGTGAAAAAGCAACTGTTCCCTGGATTTGCATTTGTATTGTCTTCACCCCTCATTAAACAGTCCTGCTGAATCTTGCTGAGCAGTCACTGACTGCTCTAAGAAGAATCTCTCTGGAATCAGGGCAATTTTGCAAAATTTTGCAAGATTATTTACCCAAAAATAAGTTAGCAGGTCTTAAAAAAAAAAAAAATCATTCTTTTCTCATGCCCAAAGGAAAAAACTTTACGTAAGAAGTCTGATTAGCTACAAGGAATATTTGGAGTACTAAGAATGACTTCTGGTGACTTGTTTTAGTTTGGATTTGATTTTTAAGTCAGGAGAATAAAAAAAATACATAAAATACTAGACGAAAGTATGATTACAACTTGACATAAGGGGCTTTAAAAGTAAACAAGTCACAAACTCCAAGCCCCAGTCCTGACAGAAATGTTTGCAGGCAGCTTTCACAAAGCCTGATATAGAAGTTTTTGTTGAATTAAACATTGCCCTGAACAGAACTCATTTCCATCAGTTTTCTAGGGGCATAAAGGTACAAGCAATAAAAACAAGAATGAAATAACCCTGGCTCTGCTTCTTATTTAAGATGCAATAGCATAAAAGGATATTAAACCATTTGAACTCTTCCAACTGCTTAGACTGATACACACAACCAGGAGGGCTCTCAGTGTGACCTCAGTCCAAATTATTTGGCACATCCTTCATGCCTCATGAGGGATTTTCACCAGGGAAGTCACCCACAGCAGTCCTGCTGCAGTGATCACAGCCAAAATAACAGAGGTGGTGCACTCAGACACCTCCCAAGCCTTCAGATCAGATTTGTGCAGAGAGCACAACAGAATTTTTCATCTCAGAAAGAATCCTCAGTGCTGGAATAAACCTTGTAGGTAACGAGAGCTCTGAAGTCACCATAGAGTCAGATGATTATGCAAGAAATACATCACTGGGATGCTTAATTGTATTGGCTTCATTCCTGCAGCTGACTCTGCTGATGCCTTAGGTTTTAACTTTTATATTTTTCAAATCCTGTACTGCTAGTTTAACTCTGAAGTTTTCTGTAGCTGTTAAGTGGTGTTCTCTGTGCTCAGATAGACATAATAAAAACCTCTCATTTGGTCTCCAAGGACACCCAGAACAAGAACTGCAAACCACAATCTTGGGGACAGGGGGGAAAGCTTGGGCAAATTCCATCCTTGCCTGGCTTCTGCTTGGGGAATTGATGCTGAGATCCAAGTGGGAAGAACTCAGAGCTGTCCTTGTCCATGTTGGGATGCACTGAGGCAGGAGCCTCTGGAGGCCAGAGTGTACCTCTGAAGACCTTTCCAATCAATCCCTGCTTTATTCCTTTATTCCTGCCTGCTCTCTGTTTCTAGGGAGCCATTTAAGGCATCAGTACAGACCCAGAATCAGGGCACAGAATCACCCCTCCATGACTGAAACCCAGATCTTTTTCCACCTTACTTCATCAATGACATTCCTAGACACAGGTGCAACATGACTCTACTGAGGCAAAGTCTCCTCAACACCAGTGGGACTTTTATGTGCCACTCAAACACTTCAGGGTTTCTCCCTCCTCAGCTCTGTTTTCTCAATACTTGTGGTTAGTAAGAATTGGAACAGAGACATGATTGGGATCTCTCACTTAACCAAATTCATAATATCTGGGCAAGTGCCTATCAAGATCTTCCAGATCTCACTCTTCCAACACCACGAGCCCAAAATCACACCACAGCAATGTGCAGTTTAAAAATCCCTCAGCTCACTGATGCAAACCAACATCCTCCTATTCACTGCAATCTTTACAGGAGAAGTGAAAGCACCAAATCCTCTTTGCTTCCCCACAGACAGCTTCACAGAGAGCTGGGAATTTCACATTCCAGCATCCTCACAGAGCAGCAGCAGAGGCTCCACAACCTCAGGCACTGCCCCAGCCAGGTCTGCCAGGCAGTGATTGCACAGAACAGCCTGGGAAATTCTCCACAGGCTTCTAAACTCTTACAATAATTCAAACAGGTGTTCAGTGGGGTGTTTTATATTATTATAAGTCCACCTGGATGCAGAATATTACTTGCTCTGGTAATTCACACCCCAAGTGTAGCAATTATGTAATTTTAAAATAAGTGTGGGGGGAAAATCAACTACTCACACACCAGTTCACTCTAGCTTCCAGCAAACAGGTGCTTTCTTGGTTTTGGGGGCATTTTAATATATAAGATGTTTCCACAAATCTACACCCTCTTCAGCCAATTCCTAAAAGCAAAGAGTTTATTAGCTAATTTATGTAACTATACTTAAGCAGATTCAGTGGTTGAGGTGAAGCTGAAATGTTCAGAACAGCAGCTACATCCAATTTGGATAACAGAATTCCATACAGGCCACAGGACTACATAATTATACACAGACACACCCTCAAAAAAGATCCCTATAAAAAGGTAACAATATCAAATTATCCAGATGCCCCTAAAGACGAATATTACAACTGACCAAAGAACACCAGCAATTACCCAATACCCCAAAACAGAACTCTTAACAGAACTAACTGTGCTCAGTTCCCAAATTCTGATAATTTTCTGCAAATTCACATTTGTGCTCAAGCTTAAACTCATTGCTGTTTGGGAAAGCACTTACACATTAAGCAGACCTGGATGTGATTTGTTATCCAAGTTCTCCTAACACATACTCAAGATTCTGGAATCTCATTCTCAGCATTGTCCAAATTCTGCTCAATTTCTCTAAGCCTCAATTAAAAATTTAAGTCATCCCTACTTTATCTTAGTGCTGTTAAGAGGAGCAGATACAGTGCACAAATCCTGTCCAAATGCACAGTAATTCCATGCACTGAATGCTTTTCAAAACCAAGAAGATCCAGCACAATCTCCTCTGCACAGAAGAATCCAAACCACTGCATCAATGAACATTTGAGAAAACAGTTGGAACTTCACTAGGCAAAGAACCACAGCAATTTTGGTTTTAAATCCTGGCCCTTCCTCTGAAAGCTCCCATTTCCCCCTTCCAAAACACAGCATTTAGTCGACAATTTAATTAATGCCAGGTAAAGCTGATAAAACAGAAGAAAACATCCCTTCCATTAACAAAAGAGAAGAGACCCTTTGGGAAGTGAATGACATCATGACCCTGGTATCCTTTGTCTCTGGAGAGCTCAGCCAGACCTTCCTGATGCATCCAATCTTTATTTCCCCCTGCCAGCAGCACATGTGGCAGTGCCACGGTGCCACCTGCCCAGGGAAGGCTCAGGTGCCACCAAAAAGAGGCCTTGGGGCAGAACTGGTTCCCATCACAAGGATGTGGGGGCAGGAAATGTCTGGGAAATGTGGAATATTCCTCCTGCCACACCTGCTCAGCTCACCTGCCATTTCCTGCAGCAACAATTTGAAGAGTGATTAAGGGGTGCCTTGATATTTTCCTCAGTTTTTACCTCTCCTACTTCTCTTTCTCTCACTTTGCCCTTTTTTAGGAAACTCTGTCAAGTACAAAGCAGTCACAAGAGAGGTGAGTGGATTCTGTAACTTGGACAGGGGAAAAAATTCCCAGGACAAGATTTAAGAAGCTCCAAACTCACTTTTTCAAGAGAGTTTGACTTCTCAAAGAGGCACCAAATCATCCAGCTGGTGTTGTTAATCCTCTTAACATTGCAGTGGATGTGGCTGCTGGACATTAAAACAAAGAACCTGTGCCCTGCATCCAAAAAGAGGTTTTTTCATTGTTTTACATGCAGGGAAACAAGTGCCATGTATTGTTTACTTTGAAAAAACAAATGCTTTCAGACTTCAGAATGGGTGAAATCCCACAGCATCTTCCATAGACTTAAGTTATTGCTCTTTAAAAGGAAATTCAATACAAGCACAGATACCTAATTACTTGTGAATCGGTCCCATATAAATATTAGACTATAAATTAGACTGCTTGGAAGTAATTCCTCTGCTTCTTGGGGCCTACTGAAAAATAAATTATAATAAAATACCACTGTGCCACAGCATAAAAAGCTTTCATATTTTACCAGAGCTGAGATAATGAAAGATTCAGATGCTTTAAATTCTCCTCAAGATTCAAGATCTTGGGAAATCCATATATAGACTCACATACAAACTCCTTTATGCTTTGACAACAGCCCTGCTCCACTTCTGAGCAAAATTTAAGCAAGTTCAGTACTCAAAGGCTCCTAGCAGAGCACAAATTCTCTCTCCTCAATGGCTATTATTTTCAGGTAGGTCCTAACTTTAGAAATTAGTCCTGACAAGATCTAAACTGGCCAAAACAGACCCAGGCCTTTGTGGTTTCAGATGTGGCACTGCTGGAGCACCAGTGACAGATGGGACAGGCACAAGAGCAGCACTGGCTCTGCCAGTCTCCAGGGACAGACTGAGCTCCAGACAGGCACAGGAGCAGCAGGAAACTCAAGTCCCCTTTGTTCCACAGGATGAACCTTAATTTAGTGATGGATCTGACCAGAACTGACACCCAGCACCAAACCCTTCTGCAGAGACTGGCTGTTCTCTCACACAGCCCCTGCTGAGGAAAAGAACACACTTTAATTATTCATTGGGGTTTTCAGGCTGGCCACCTCTGCAAAATATTGAAGGCTGATCAACAAACCTGCCTTGCTGATAGGTGGGTTTGCCCCAGTGAAGAGCAGCTGGAGCAAAGGTGCCATTTGTGGAATTTGGCAAAGATTCCATAGCAAAGAACCTGCTTCAGGCTCAGGTGAGTTCTGCAGTGCCAGCAGCCAAAAACCTTTGTGCCTTTACCCTGCCACTGCCACCAAAACAAAGAAAGAAACAGGTGACTTTCCTTTTTAAGCACACATGCAGCCTGTATGTGTAATTCTTACTTCACAGATACATCTCTGACATGTAGCTAAACCAAGTGATGGCCTGGCTCTGCTATTGCTGAATGTTTTCCATGCAGCCTGGGGCAGTGAGATGAGATTTTAACTAAAGCTCCTTCAGGAAAAGCTTCTACAGCACTCACAGCATCCATCTGGTAGAAAGATCCAGGCCTAGTTATTATTGACCATCATGAATTCATCCTGCACTTCCCTGTAAGACCTGGGTAAGGCCAAACCTTGAATCATCAGCACCCTGAGTTACAGATTGTCACAAACCAATGTGCAGAATTATTCCCACCATCCCCACAAAACTGAGCTCATCTCAGTTGCAACTCCTTTGTCTACACGAGAAAAAAAAATCCTGTTCAAACTTCAAATAGAGATTCCTGTGATGTCTTCCAATCTCTCTCCATAAAGGAATGCAAGCTGTGATCATCTTTATTTCATCCTACCTGAAACTGCATAATTTAAGTTCCACTGATAGCGAATTTGAGCTAAGTGTCCTGTTAGAAGAAGGAAAGGTTGAGAAGGCAGTTAAACACACCCCTTTATAGCTGCTCATCAAACCACTGCCAGTTGTTTTAATCACAGTTAATGATGTCTGAGATCAGGAGATATTTTTTATAATGTGCTGTCACCGGGATCAGAAGCGTGGCAGCAATTTTATGTTCCTGTTTAGGCTACAGGGAAAAACAACATGCAAAGAAATTGTTTAAAATGGGAGTTTGCATAATGCCCAACAGCAGAGAAAAGCCCATCACACAACAAATATCCAAGAAAACTATTAACTTTGTCGAACTCACTGAAAATCACCATTTCCAAATTAATTTAAATGTGTTCTGTACTAATAGCCTGGATGCCTCAATCCAATCATCTTGTTTTGGTATTATGGACATAACAGCTAAAGTCAGGCACAGCAGGATCTGTGTGCCTGCAATCTGAATAAAACCAGTGCTTTAATGCATTTTAGTACTTACTCTACATATCTTTTTTAAAAAATCTGATGCATGTGGGAATTCCTTTATATTAAAAGCTAAATACTCCTCCCCCACCCTTTTTTATTATTTTAAGATCCTTCCACCAGGCTTCTTTCTACTTTTATTTCCCTGGGTTGCCAATCAAGATTCCTGGGCAATGATCACTTTCACTGCTAGCCAGTGTCAGTCACAGTCTGTCACATCACACTGAGAGGAAAATCCAAAGTGATTGGTGCACCTGGATATAAATGTGGAGCAGAGGGTGCAGCTCCTCTGATTGTTCTGTGACAACTGAGCACATATTTACTAAAAATCCACTGTTCTTAAAACATTATCATCGATATTGGCCTTATAGCAACAACCCTGGGGCACACACAAATACTCAATCTGCTTGGGTCATTATTATATTCATATTAATGTTATGAATTTTATTAACATTTCCAAGAAAATCACTCATTAATGAAGGTAAGAACACACCTTTTTGCAGAATCAGGACAGAACACTGAACTGATTTTTTTAATTAAGTGTATGAACAGCGCAATGAAACCTCAATTAAGACCTCTAGAGGTTACAAGCATCCAAGCAATAAAGCCACAGTGGTGTTGTCACTTGCCATGTGCAGTTGGCACATTAGATCCCAGTACACCAGTTAATTTTGATTTACAAGAGCACACATGCTCACTGTTGGGAAGGGTCCTGAGCTGATCTCACTCAATGAATGTTGGTCTGTGCACTCCACACACTGCAAATGTCCAAATCAAATTCCAAAGGAATCACCACTGTTGTGTTTTTGTCTTCCCCCACCTCCTCCCATGCCCCATTCACCAGAAGTTAACAAAGCTCTGTCTCTGGAGTTGGCATCTCCTGTTCAAACCTGGAATACAACCAGGCACGGTTTGTGATAAATCCTAAACAAGCATCACCAATTTTTGCTAAAGTTAAAAACCTCACAGGCAAGACAATCCTCTGCTTTGTGAATTTTTGAATAAACTATGGTCAATTACCAAAGAAATCTGGATTAAAGCTGAAATCCCAGTGCTAGGTAAAATCCAAGTGCTTTGACAGAGAATTAAGGCAGATGCCACATTTTGACCCAGCAATTTTCACCAAATTTCAGTTGACACAAAAACCTTAAACCCCAAAAAAATGAAAACCTAGAACTGTCTCACTGGGAGCAGCCATCAAGCAAACATCTGAGGAGCTGCTTCCACAAAGCCCCATTAACCAGATTAGAGCAGAAAATAACAGACCCTCACCGGGTAAATTGCCACTGACAGTTGGAGCTTTTCCAATGAAAATGTCTTGTAAGCAATAGGGACATCTCCAGTGAGGGGGATATTGGAAATCCTGCTCTGGAACAGCTGCTATTTCCCATGTTATCACCCCCCTGGGAGCTGATGTCCTTGCACAGAACAGATTTTGCAGGAGGAAGCTGCGAGCCAGGGCTGGAGCACTCGGAGCTGCTCCAAGTGCCACCAATCCCATCTCAGATGTGCCCCACTTGGCTTCCCCCTAAAGAAACCCCTGCCAGCAGGGCTTGGGCATGACCCTGCCCACGGCCTGGCATCAAACACTCTGTCATGATTTACGAGGAATCTGCAGAGGGATGAGTTCCTCTATGCCAGCCCTCGCTGTTGCTGGTGTGGGATCTGGGTAAGAGCAGCCTTTGGGGAGCACACAGGGTTTCGTCCTTCCTCAGGAAGTAATCCCCATGACTGCTGGCATGTTCTTACCTCCACCATCCTGGCAGCTTTCAGACTGAAGTGGGGAGTCCCCGTGTCTGCCTGCATGCTTTATATTTTGTCTTTTCTGTGATTGAGCTAATTTTCCCCTGTTTTCCTGGGTTAGTGGCCTGGGAAAGTGTATCTTTAGCTTTTCCTATTGTCAAGGCACAATAGAATGGAAGTCTCAACCTTGTTTCCCTCTCACCCACAGCTTAAACACAATTAACTTTTCATTTGATGCATTCTTCCTGTCTGCACTCATAATGCTCCCCCAGGAAATGAGAGCCAATAAGTCCTACCCAGGAGTAGGAGAGCAGGGTACTGACCAAATATTGTACAATGCTGCATTATAGGCCTATGGGAAAAAAGTTAATTAAAGACCACTGATATCCTTTGGGAAAATGTTTAATATATTAGCTCTTGCAGCACAGCCATGCAACACAAACAAACCCCTCCTCATCGGAAAATGTGAATATATCACACATTTGGGAAAAAAACCAGCAAAATCCAGCGGTGTTTTTATTGGTCATTGGCCACGAATAAGTCTAATAAGATACACAAAGAGCACACTTAAAGAATATTAACTTCAACAAACATGATCTCTGCCGTGGCCTATACATCACCTTCCTGAATCAGGAAGCACCTTTGTATAATTCAGGTGGTGCCATAATTTTTTTCAACAGTAATAGCAATTAATAAACATTTCCACATAGTTCCTTGGGCTTGGTGGGCACAAAATAAGACTCAAAGGCAAACCCAGGCTTCCAAATGCTCCCAGAACAGGAGTAAGCACAAACAGTTATAGCCAAAAGCTAGAGCTGAGAGTGTCTCTCTCTCCCTAAGTCTCCCTAAAGGGATGTACAACACTGACATACTGCAAGGTATTAATTTGGAAAGCCAAAACCTAAATGCTCCAATAGTCACACATTTTATGCAGTAGAAAAGTGTAGGTTTATTGAATAGCTCTCTCATTAGCATACATTTCCAGAGGAACAAACCCCATCTCTGAGGTCATATTTAGCAAGCCTCATGGCTATGTTTCCTTTCACTGCTGTTATTAAGCCCACTGGAGCAGGTGCCACATTTCAGCACCTGCAACAGGTTCACACAATTGTTAGCACATGCATTTGAATGCAAATAGGATGTTTGCTTGAAAACAAGGGCATTTTTTTCTGCAACAGGCTCCACAGAAAGCCCAGCTGCACAAATCACAGTCTCCACTTCCACTAACTTTGATGAGGCACAGGAGCACAGGTACCCAGAATCCTTGGGTGCCCCACTACCATCAGCAGGAAGTGTTCAGAATTGCTCTGAGCTGATGGATCACACAAGAGAAAGTCCTTAAGCATGCAGACTGACTGCCTGCATGTTTGATAACCTGAGAAAAATTACTTAACCAAACCACAAAACAGGGATAACATGATTTCTAGTGGGATCTCAGACTCTGCCTGGTGGGAGGGAGTCCCTCACTTCCTGCACAGCCCCAGAGCACCCAAGGTAGCTGCTGTTCCAGTGGGCAGTGATGTGTCTGACACAGAGGTGCCAGCCAGAGAGAAAAGCCTGCACAACCCAGAGCTGGCAGCAGAGCAGTTACCTGCAAGGCTGGGACCTACAGCCCCAGAGAGGGCACACAGCTCATGAGCAGTTCACAGGGTTTGCATTTCACCTTGCACTTCGAAATTCAGGCAGAAATGTTGATCTGGAAGCTGAGCTCCAAAGCTGTGTGTGCAGTGTAAGTGAAGAGCAAACACAGATGGAAAATGGCTGCACACACACAGTCAAACTGCAGGCCTTTTTATTCACCACTTTAAGTTCATATGTGACACACAGCCTGCTCTTATTTAAATAGGACACTGGCACTGAATCTTGCCATAAAAATTGAATTACATGAGCAGTTTCCTCCCAGCCCTCTCACACCCACCCTGGTTTTCACCAATGGATCTCAGAGCACTTCACTGTAGAGGGGGAGGAAGGATGAGCTTGCCCATCAGGTACAGCCAAAGCTGTCACTGCCTAAATCATGTCAGAGCTGTGTTCTGTAAGGTACCACTGCCAGCTCCAATAAAGACATCAGCCCCCTGAATGGAATACTTGTGGCACTACCAGCAGCAATATCTGGACCAGCTCAAAGGAATGTCCTCCTTGCTGCTTCTTTTGGGACATCTCAAAAAGAAACCTACCCACACACAAATTCATTACAATCACACACATGTTCTTTTTCTGGTTCTTAAAACAACACACCTGCAACGAGGCCACCCACGAACTGAAATAAGAGTCATTTGTCTAGCAGGGTTTCCTGGTGCAATACACAACAAGAAAGACACAGCCTCTGTGCTAAAAATAAGTGTATATATTCACCATGCTTCTAGTTTTGACTTTAAGCTTTAACTACAAAGTCCTCCCTGAATAGAGTTATTGTGTCTGTGATTTATCAGGCAACATATTGCTATTTACTTTTGTAATTACCAACACCTTTTTCCAACACTCTGATAATTGTTTCCACAAAAATAACCCCACGTGAAAGGAGCAATAAGCACAAAATGATGTTTCATTAGGACCATTAATGATTTTTTATTAGCAGTTCCATCAGATTTAAGTGGCATCTTTAGTCTGTGCATGTGCATATGTATAATCTGTGTCAGATTTGTCAGCTTTTGATGGATGTTTTCACTCTCACTGCTATTATTACTCTTATATAGTAATAGTGGCAACAGGGACCTAGTTTATTAAACCTTATGTTGCATCTGCCACGATGCCCTGGGGCTGGAGTGCAGTCATCTATTCCAAGCACTATTCCTTGCAATTACACTTGATTGTTAACTGTATATGTTCAGGACCACTTACATTTGAGTGCTGCAGTCCTGATGTTTTCTTCTGATGGGCCATGCTCGAGCTCCTGGGCAGCTAATGGGATTATCCAGATCATTAGAACTGCAACACAAAGTGAAAATACATTAGTATTGCTAATTGTGGGTTAAGATATCAGTGATAGCAGGCTTGGAAATCTTTTGGTCATGTGTTTTAGAGGCAGCAGATTAAAAGACAGGATGGGTACTGAGGACAGGGTGTGCCAGCACCCTCCCAGTGCAGCTGTGGCAGTGCCAGGGCAGCAGCTCCTCAGAGCACTCAGGCTGCACCATCCCTCCCACAGCCAGCATCCTCCTCCATCCCACAGGCTGCCAAGAACCACAGAAAAGCCTCCTGAGGGACAGCCTGAGGTTTTCAGCACCACACCACAAGGACACTTGTGGAAACGCCCACGCTGATGGGCTCAGACTGGAAAGGAGGGAAAGGATCGTGCCAGTCATTCACCCCAGGTGACAAAGCTCCCAGAGCACACCAGCAAAGAAGGAATGCAGTGATTCCTTGGCTGCTGCATTGCTGTTTGAGCACAGGCACCGTGAAGCCAAACTCTTCTAGGAGAAAATTAACTGAGGCATCCTTGGGACTCAAGGAGCACAAAACAAGTCTGCCAAATACAGCACAAGGCACAGCATGACAGCTGCACAGTGAGGGGTCCTACAAGAAATCAGGTGAGTCAAGAGCACCCACTGCTCCAAAGAGCAGGAAACTTCAAACACCAGAGCAAAGGACCAGCCAGGAAAGGAACATGGTCCCACCCAAGTGTCTGAATGGAAGGTGGGAGCTGCTTTGCAGCAGCAATCACAAGGTGCTCACACATCACCAGATCCAGCAGCTCAGCCTGAAAGGGCAAAGATGAGAGAGAGTTTTGTGTGAGCACCATTTCTCTGGAGGACTGGGAGCAAGTCCCATTCATCTGCAGTGAAGTTCCCTGTGAGCTGAACAGCAAAGAGTGAAACTAATTGTCAGTATCTGCTTTCATCTCATCAAAGAGCCCTTCAGCACTAGCCAGGTAAGCCCAGACCTCAGGTACAGCAAAGAAACATGGTCAGGAGACGTGAAAACATCTCCATCACATTATTTTGTCAAGTTCTGCTTAAGGGTTGATTGATGCACTTTTAACATCAGACAACATTAATATTGGAAGCTTTGAGATCAAATCATCATTCATCAGTTAAATTTCAAATCAACCACTGAGAGATTAATTAATACAGAAACTGTCAAGATGTCTTGGCGTAATTACTGCTCTGCAACAATTAGGAAGTTTACATTATTTGCTCAAAGACAGACAATTGCTAAGCCTGGTATCAGTAATAAATCAAGTTCTCTTTTTAAGAAATTTTTAAACTTGAATATAGACACTTGCAAGGATGAAATTATTGATGTTTTTCTGAATATACTTGCCTTAATAAACACAATGAGTTTCTATACATTGAACACAAAGTTTGAGCTATTTCATATTCAGAAAAATAAAAAGTACTTTGTAGCAGTATCAGAAGGATCACAGTGGCCTCCTAAAATAGAATAATTAAATAATTAAAATCATACCAGCAGACAAGCAAAGATGGTCTAAAAAATATCAAGAGACAAAATGCATAAATCATGGTTACAACCCTTATAATCTTTGACCTACACACAAGCTCCAAGGTTCAAAGGTGGCATTGCATTATGTATTTATTGCCTGCCTAAGCCATTATTCACCAGCCTTCATTTTAAGAGGTAGGTATGATGGGAGTCCTGGACAGGGAAGAATACATCATAAAACCTTCCCAGTAAAGGATGGCACAGCTAATTTATCTTGTGTTTCCTCCTCCTCGATTCACGGCATGGCAGCTCCCTGCAGAGGGAAGATTCCCAATGCAAGAACAAGACAAAGTGCAGCCCTTCCCAGGGCAGCTTTTCCCTCCTGCCCAGCACCCTGAGAAATGGGAAAAGGCACAGAACTGATGTGCTGGGATCCTCACGGGGCTGAAGCAGCCAAGGGATCCCTTGGACACCAGCATCAGCTTGTCCAGAACTTCCACTGGCACCTGCTTGGGGTGCCAGAGCCAAGAGACCCCAAACACAGCCAGGCTTTGGGCTGTGGGAAGTGCAAAAGGTGAGAAGGCTCTCGGATGGAGGGAGAAAAACAGGTTTCAGTAATAAAGCAAAGATTTTAGGTTCAGCTGCAACTGCAAAAGCCTGAAGGTAGAAGAAGGTACAATTATCTACACAGCAAGGACATTGAACAAGGGTTAATGTTTACAGGTTTGGCTCAGAGAAGTCTTGAAGCTGCAGAAAATGTGCTTAGCAAGATAATTAAGTTTTAAGCTTAATAATGGAATATTGTGCATTGTTTTTACAAGGCATACAGGCAAGCATTTTTTCTAAGAGGTGTACGTGTGCTTTTCATTGATTAGTTAAAGAAGTTTTCTGTAAACTTTAGAAGCATGCTATTGGCTAAAAAACTTTTAAGAATGATCTGTAACAAAGATATTCTGGGCTGTTGGTGCAGGCATGAGCTGTGTACACTCCAACACATCTCCTGTGTAACTGTGGCTGGTGCCCAGATGAAATAATTGAAAGTTCCTGGAATGTCTGCCTGCACCCCCAGCCCATCTGCAAAATACACCAACATTGTGCCACCAGCTCTGCACTCTCCCCTGTGTGTTCTGACAGCTCCCAGGGACTCCAGCAAGGTGAGGATTTCCCATATATTGGCAGGGAATCCATGGGCAGTGTAGTGATTTTAACAGTCCTGTGATGGTTTTGCTATAATGGATCCTTACCACTCCTTTGCCAA
>VZTN01019836.1:2001307-2014964 GCA_013400515.1 Erpornis zantholeuca | reverse complement strand
TCTGCCACAGCACATCTCTCAGCCCTTCAGAGGACTATCAGGATTTATCACAGGGTCCTCAGAGAGGCCAGGTGAAATCCAGGAGTTTAAGTTCACTAGAACACTCACATTAAACTCTGTATTTATTTCTACATCTCCATTCCCTGCAGCAGCACTGCACACCACCTCAGTGCTTTATACAAACAAATTGCATTTCAGTGCTTCTTACTCCAGTGGAGAACCACAGCCCACCAGCAAATCTCCAGAAGAAAGATCTCTTCATTTCTGGAAATGCTATCTTGATCTACATCACATCTTGTTCCATTTCCTCTCTTGGCAGTGCTGCAGTCATCCACTGCAGCACATGTTAAATTGGGACTGGAACACTTCACAAGTACTTTCTTCCCCCAGCCACACAGCAAAACAAACTCTGTCCCTCCTGTAAGTGCACACACACTTCCAAACACAACAGCCACAGTCTTTTTTTTCCCTTGCAGAGCTGGAGAAAGTGGGAGCTCACATCTTCTCATGGCGTAGAGTTTAAATGAAGTGTTTGAAAAAAGGTGTCTCGTTGGAGCTGTACAGAGTTTCTGTAAAGGTGATCAAATCCTAGCAAGTTTGGGTTTCAGTATAAGATGTAAAACTTGGACTGCATTTTCTCAAGTCTGCAAATCTTCTTGGCAGATTTGAGCTTTAGCTCAAACAGATCTGGCCTGATTTATATTTTGTTTGAAATGATGCCCAAAGCTATGATTAAGTAAGATTTCCACCAAGCCCCTCAATCCAGCTCAATGGAGTGGCCTCATTTTTCCTGGAAGATGAAAACTCTCCCTCCAAAAGGAGGCAGATGTGCAGAAAGCTTCTCCACAGTGTGTCAAGATGACCAAAAAAAGAGGCTCCAACAGCAATGACGTATGGCACAGCACTCAGCAACACAGCTTTGTGCTCCTCATGATTAATATCCCCAACAAACAGCAGCTCACACTTCATCCACCAGATCTGAGCAAAGTACAGTGGGACAAGGAGGTCTGGCACTGGGGAAAGCAGTTCCACAGCAACATTCCCATTTTATTCTCCTCTTTGATAGCTGAGGGAGCAACACACAGGAAACCAGATGGGTTTTTTTGGGAGAAAAGTCAGTGTAGCAGTGGAGGGAGCACAGACTGAGGCAGAAGGGAACTGCTGGGCAGGGATTTACCCTGCTACAGAGCTGGGCTTGGACCTTAGAAACAACTCCCAAGCCCTCAGTTAGTGCCACAGTGAATCCACAGCTTCCACCTGAGGAGTGCACACAGCCTGGGACCCTCCAGGCTGAGAGGTGCTGTAGGGACCAACATCTCCTGGGCAGATTTTACCCTGGCAGCTTTTTAATGCCTTTTGTTATCCCCACCTGCTGCCTAATGAATGCAGGGACCACAGGGCACCCTGACACAAATAAAAATTGCATTCTGCCTTCATGTTAGATTTTAGCATGCAAATTACAAGTAATCCCAAGTAAAAACCTTCCATATATCCCAAATGCTTAAAGACCAACCAATAATTTTCAGGGGTGATCAAATACAAAACTCAGCTTTTAGGACCCACTCTAATGATTCCTAAAAAAACTTTTTTAGGATGATTGGGCCTATATGTTTAGGACTTACTATTTTTTCATTCCACTGCTTCATGATATGCTGCCAAAAGTGATAGATCACATTTGAATTTTTTAAAAATCAGATCTGTTTAGCACTTTAATGTCATAATGCACATTACACAGCAGAAGCTGAATTGCTAATTATCAATTTATGTGAGATTTTACTTCTATGAAAAAGGTCATTTGCATATATATCAAATATAGTTTGCATTTAAGGCTGTAGGGAAAGTTATATATTAATGTTCTGTAACAAAGTTGAATTTTATATTACAAATATATAAAGGGAAAAAGAACCAAAACTGAGTTTCTGCATCACCTAAAGTAACAGATTATTCAATCCTGACTGAAAATACAATTACAAAACTATTACTCTATTTCAACTTTACATTTTAAAGTAATGGACTGTGGTGCATTAAGAGTCACTTCTACAAAACATTTGTCTTCCTCTCCCCACAATATAAAGGCTAAATGTGAAGGGGGGTGCACACTGGGAACTAAGCTTCCAACTAAGTAATTTTCTGGATTAGGAAGGTGCCTCAGGACTAAGAGCACCTCTAACTGCATCTCAGCTTCAATACTAGGAGGAGCCACAATTCCAGACAGGAATTTCAGCAGTGCTTGGAATCACAATTTTTTTGTCCCTCAAAACCTCACCCTCTCCACAGGCAAGTCAAGCTTTCAGTGCCAAACTGAATTCATGTCAGAATCAATGTTATCAAAGGTGTGGAGATGCACCCAATATAGAAATGAGTGTTTATTCTTAATTGCTGTGTGCTCCCTAAAGAACAGTCCAAGGTTTGTGTGGAGAAGAGTCAATAGAGTACTAATACTCCACTGGAGGTGCATCTTCCCCAGCCTCCAGCAAGCCATTCAGGGAAAAATCAGTGTTATATCTACCTGCTTGGTTCCTCAGCTGGGACATTCCCCTTTGGAAGAGCCTCAGAAGTTCATATTCATAGTCCATTGCCTCACAGCCTTTAGTCTTTTTCCACCCTGGGCTGGGGCACTGACCTGCTGCTCACAGGAAGGGAAACTCCACACACCAAATCCCCTCTCCCTTTGCAAACAGGCAAGGGGAGTTCCACTTATTTTCTTAAGCTAACCTTCACTTGGGGATATTCATCCTGATCAAAGTCACATCCTTATAAACAGGAAAAGGAACACCCTTATTCTTAAAGCAGAGTTCAAAATCACACCTGCTTTGCCTCAAATGCTCAGCATGGCATTGCCAGTAACAGCATAACTGCTCCAATTATTTGCTATAAAGGTGCCACACTATAGCTCCCAGAAGGATTGGAATTGCTGAACACTACAGCCTCCACAAGGGAGGAAATGCTACTGTGGTGCTTATGTGAAAATTCACTAAGTTCCTGCCCTCGAGGGAATAGTTTCCTCCTGTGATAATGTTAAACATAAAACACGTTGGATTTTAGGACTGGCGAAAACAAAATTGGTGTGAATAAATTATTATTTATATGAAAATGCACAGTCAGGACAACGACTACATGTGTAAGGCCGTAAAATTTAAGTATCTCACTTTGTTGTTTTAGCATACTGGGGAAAGCCATTGTCCATCTGTGGCCACACATTTATCCTCATTGTCTACTAGGCTCAGCAGTGCATTCCATTATTTAATGGAAAATGAGGTAAAGCTACTTTAGGAGTAAGCTGTGAGTTGCTGGATGAGCACTGAGAAGACCCACTCAGCTCATGGGGGTACAGTTTGTTTCCCCTCTTTCATTTGAACACCACATTTCCCAGTCATCACTGGTACTATCACAAATAATTTAAAACAAAGGGAACATGCTCCACCAGAAAATGGCTTCAGCCTAATTTCAGTCACTGCTCCTCATCTTCCTCACAGTCTATGCTTCAGTTGACAATTCTTCAGAGGTAGAGGTCATGCCAGAGATGATGTAGATGTACAAGGCAATGCCTTGATAAACATGTTGACACAGGCTGTTGCATCAACACAGCACAAAAGCCAACTGTTATTTTTAATAAAGTTTTCTCATTATTTTCTAGGAAAACAGCAGCCATCTAAAAGCCAGAAGTGAAAAAAAAACTAGTATGGCTTAACTCATAGTCTATAACTGAAATCCACTATAAACCTTCCTTCAAACCAAGAGTCACTAGTAGGAAAACACACAGAAGTTTCTGGAAGGATTAAGATCACCCTGACAGCTGCATGGATAGAGGTAAAATGCTTCTGACAAGTTTTCTTTGCTGGAACTTGATTCAGCAAAGCATCTCAGCAGATGCTCCCGAGCTTTGCTGAAGCAGAGCCCAGAAGTGACACCCCTTTGACAGCTTCCCAGAGCCAGCCCTGCCTGGGGACCCTCCCAGCCTGGTGGAGGGGACATCTGGCTGGAGGTGCCCCTGTGGTGCCATGGGACACTGTCCCTGCTCAGGGCACTGGGCAGCAGCTGCACCTGGCTCAAACACCACATTCTGAACCACCACAGCATCCCTGCTCAACAGGGGTGGTGGAGCTACTGCTGGAAAACCACCAAGCAACTGCCTTGGAATCAAGCAATCACTTCTTCCTCACTGGTGATGCCTTAAATGGCTCCCTAGAAACAGAGAGCAGGCAGGAATAAAGGAATCAAGGAGGGATGGATTGGAAAGGCCTTCAGAGGTACACTCTGGGCTCCAGAGGCTCCTGCCTCAGTGCATCCCAACATGGACAAGGACAGCTCCCGAGTTCTTCCCACTTGGATCTCAGCATCAATTCCCCAAGCAGAAGCCAGGCAAGGATGGAATTTGCCCAAGCTTGCCCCCCTGTCCCCAAGATTGTGGTTTGCAGTTGTTGGGCCTAGGAGGGTCTGGGTGTCCTTGGAGAGCTGGAGAGGCTTTGTTGTGTGTGTGTGAGCATGAGAGAACAGCACTGAACGAGCTCCAGGGAACTGCAGAGTGACACTGGGCAGGGCAGGGCTGGGAACATGGAAAAGATAAAAACTAAGGCATCACTGGCATTTCAGTGACATGCTGGCAGCACTGGGTATTTTGACAGGCTAAAAGAGAAACTTCAGGGAGCTGTGTAGAGACTGCAACTTCCTTGTGTCCTCCACTGTGTTATCTACTGCAAGGACATGCTCAAAACGTTCATCTGGGGGAACAGGCTCACAAGAATTTGTGGTGTGCCACAGTGCTCAGATGAATCAGCCCCAGTATCTGAATTTTTCATTTAAAAAAATCCCCTAATGAGACAAACACTGTCTGTGAACTCTGGGCTGCTCAAGCACGCAGAAAAAGTCAAACTTTCCCCATCTCTCACTTGAGTCTAGATTGATTCAGTGTCTGTAGGTCACAGAAATTCTCAGTCTGCTTCCTAAAGGGAAGAAACAGGGCTGTTGGAAAAGCTGCTTTACATTCCTCAAACAAGACTTAAACTTCTGTCTATTGATCAACTAGTTAACAATCAAATAACACACTTTGCAGTCTGGAGGGATGATATGTAAAGAGATATAGAGAAACTGTAAGAGGAAACAATAGAGTGACCTATTGCTTAACACTGGCAAGCCAACACCTTTTAATTCTGGTTTAAAGCCCTGGCACAGCCCTCATTGTGTGGCTGAATTCCTGGGCACAGGCTGGAGCCTCATTCCCAACCACTATCCCTTGATACCTGCCCAGACACAGCCCTCTCTTTGTGCTATCATTTTAATTGAACACCACAAAATAGTTCACTGAATGCTAGATTTACTATTAGACATAATAAAATGACAATAAAGTCATACACATAAATTAAAAATAAGCCCTCTAATCTGGTCTGCACCACTGCTGTATTTTCTCTCATGCCTCTGTCTCATTCCTCACCTTCTTTGAAGTACAATAAGTTACTATTATTGGTAAATATTTATATTCAGTTCTGCAGTCTTCCAAAAAATGTTCCCATCTTCCCAAGACGGGACAAATATTTATCATATATGTCTTTTTGAAGGTTTATGCCTTTTTGGGAATGAGTTTTAGGATTATCTTTATTCTTGTCTCAGCAACTTTTGTCTAAGGAAACTAGAACAAATTAGGACTCTGTAGCCACATACACACTAGCTAAAATCAATAGCTTTAATTTTCACATTTAAACCCACAATTTTCATCTGACAGCCTCAGCAGGTTTTAACACACACAACAATTTACTTTTACTGTTTTAATTGTTTTTAGTCAATCACTTTTATTGCTTCTCTGCATCTGACTAAACAAATTAATAGAGCTATGCTCATAAATGATTACTTTGTGAAATGGCTTGATAGATACATTTGCCAGGTTCACCTTCAATTACTGCCAACGTTAGTAATATTTATACCAAAATATACATTTATCCAGGTTTTATAATTAAGTGAGAAGCAGGAGCGGCAACAGAAGAAGAAAAAAAAAAAATCTATTTCCTGAGCAGCACAGTATCAAATTTCATCTTTCTATATCTTTCCCCAGGCCAAATGAAAAGCACCAAGCCCTGCCTGCATTGTTGGCTGAAAAAACCCTCCCTGGATCACAGAGAATCTTGTGATCTTCTGGCTGAGGAAAACACCAAGAAGAAGAATGCACAGGTCAGGATTGCAATGTTCCATGCCTGGATCAGATCTCCTGTCCTGTCCTTCAGGCAGGGGCAGTGAGGCTCCAGCAAAGGCTTCATGCTCCCTCCTCATCCCCACCCAACTCTGCTCCTTGGCCAGCTCAGGGTGAGCCAGGCACAGCAATATTATCTTGAACACACAACCCAGCAGAGGTGTGCACAGCCCAGCCTGGAATATTTACTAACTCACTGATCAAAACCAAGATGTGTTGCCCCAATATCAAGGAATTCTACTTTTGTGGATGCTGTAAGAGTCATTTCTCACTGACTGTGAGCTACAAGGACCTTCTTCCAGGAGGCTCAAAACCCTGGATCTGCTTTATCCAGTGTTATTATTTTCTTTAATGTGAAAAAAACACCATAAAAGCAGAAGTTAAAGTCCAAGGGCCCACCAGATCCAGCCTAACTCAATGTTTGGCTCTCCAGACACATTCCCCTAGCAGATAATTAATGCTTCACCTACAACTAACAAGCCAATTCTTCTACACCTATTTTGTCACCACCCAGGGCATCCTGTGGATTTTGGGAGAGCCTGTCCACCCCTCTCAATGTTTCTGAATCACCTTGCCCTGTGAGTGAGTGAACACCCCTTGAAAGCTCCCCTTCCACCTTCCCAGAGCTTGTTCTCTTTCCCAAACAGCTGCCAGAGAACCAAACCAGCTGCTGCTCTTGTGCAAAGGCTGAAAACGATCCCACATTGGTCAAAACTGCTGACATCAAACTAGTTTTTCAATTGATATTCCTACATAACATCACTCTTATTTGATTTAAGCCTCCACTGAACACGTGCCCTCAGAAGCTGCCTGGGTCTTAGGCTGTAGGAAACTGATAAACTGCAGAGTGTGGTAGGAGGGCTTTTCACTGTTCTGTTAGAAACCTGCACAATATCTCATTTGAAAGAGCCCTGATCTCTGGCTGAGGCTGCTAGGTGCTTCATGAATATAAACCGAATATATGAATTGTATTGCTCCTTAAGTTACCAAGCCTACACTTCACTGTAACAAGAAAAATCATGGAAAGCTTGTAGGACAAATATATATATATAAGCTGCAAAGAACAAACCTATTTATTCCCTGAGGTTTGTGGAAAGTTACAATTAGGATTTGTTTCAGTATTTCCATATTTCTTGAATCAGCTCCCTAGTCTGAATACACATCATTTTTACTTTCGGTTGCTTGCCATTAAACAGACACTTGATCCCCCAGCAGTTTTCACAAACCCACTCCTTGCTGCCCTCCCTGCAGTGAGGTAACACAGCTGCTCCATAATCCTGTCTCTTTATCATCAGGCAGGACAGCACTCTCCAGAATGCCAAACTGAGCACAGCCACCTTGCTGGGATGACATATCCCAGAGCATCTCCATTGTTCAGGACTCTTTAGTGAAGAGCTAAGGCTAAAAAAAGGCCAAACCAACAAATCTTCTGTCCCAATTACCCAAGCTGCTGCTGCTCAGGACAGAGAGCAGCAGGAAGAAGAGAGAAACCCAGAGGTGGAACAGCCTCTCCACCCACAGACAAATATTTCTATTTTTATCAAAGCCAGCCCTCTCCCACCACTGTATTACAGCAGGGAGAAGTGATTCACAGAACCACAGCCACAACACAGCCTGGGCACATCTGTGCTCCCACAGAAAACAGGATCTCAGCCCTGTGCCCTCTGTGGCAGCTCAGCACAGCAGCAGTCTCAGCTCATTTCTCAACTCTCCATGAAATGGTAACAAGCTCCAAAAAACCCACTGGTGTTTGTGCAGACCAGCCTGGAGGGGTGGTGGCCCCCAGAACTCTGAGCAGAACAGCTGAAATGGTGCCCAGCAGTGACCCTTAGTACAGCACACACACACACACGTGGTGCTGCACTGACTCACTGGAGGGCTTCACACAGCCCAGCCACAGCAGAATTCATACTTGTGGCAGCTAATGACATCATTTCCTACCCACTGGGGTAGAATTAGCTATGGAGTATGATTTCATGGGCCAGAGTCCAAACACAGGCAGGGTACCCTTGCTACCCTCATGGGTTGCAGCAATCACCCTGACAGAGCTGATCACATCGGCTGAAGGCTCCCAGGGACCACATCGTGCCATCTCCCTCCACACACACCAGAGCTTGTTGCTCTCTAATAACTTTTGGGCAAAATCCTTTACTAATAAAGGTCTGTTGAAATGCTGTTCAAGCTCACCTGTTCTGCCACAACACCTGAAGACCCTAATGAAGCTCAGGCCTCATTGCATTAACCACAGCATGCAGCAAAAGCCTCTAGGTGCCAGTCAATAGAGCCTAAATAAATAGAACAAGCAGGAAGTGGGCAAATAAAAAGATAAATTAGTTCACCCCAGGTCACATAGAAAGCCTGCATCAGAACCAAGAAGGATACTTGATTCCCAGTGTCTTACTGTCAAGACCATCCTCTCTCGCTCTTAAAAATCTCTAGGAAAAAGCACAAGGCATCAGCCTCCAGCATAATTATCACAACTAATTGTTTTTTCAGGAGGAGGAGCTACCCTAAGAAACAACCTGGCCCATGGAGCCATGTTGGAGACAGAAATCAATACTTAAACTTGCTGAGGTGTATGGGAAGTTCACTGGCAAGACCTTTCCTTCCATCTCACCTACCTCAAATGAAAAAGGACTTGATGCCATGTACCATGACCACCCCACACCTACTCACTGTGCTTTACAGAGACCTTGCAGGGTGTATTCCCAGCACATCCAAAGATATATTGGGAAGGAATTCTTTTCTGCCCTTCACTGAACTCATACACATCACACAGTTCACTTTACAGCCACCAAAAGAGACTAAATAATCACATCCAGGCTATAAATTGTACCAGCCCATTGCAATTAAACACACTGACATTCTAAATCCAAAAAAAAAGCAGACTTTGTGATGATACAACTGCCAACTACATCTCCCAAACACTCTGTTGCTGCCCTTCAAACGTGCTTCCCATTTACAAGCTCACAGGAGCAACTTTACTGCCAATTCCTCCACTGATGGCACATTTTATTGACAAAATACACCTGAGCCACCTAAAGCAATTTCGGCTACAGAATAAGCTTTCACACAAGAAGCTAACCAGCTCCTCCATCCATTTGCAGTAGATTTAGATTAGCAAACACCACACAGACACACTGAGATCCTTTGAACAGCCAGCTGATGGCTAAGGACAGGGTAATGTTAAACACTATTTCATGCTTTGAGCTCTAGGATGCAAAGCTTTGTGTACTCAAAAGTAGAGGGTCTGGGTTCCCACTCTGCCACAGACTGTTTCCTTTCCCTCTACCTTTCCTCACCCATCTCCAGTTTCTCCTTTCCTTTGTTTTACCTCTCTCTGCATGATAATTTTCTTGTTGCACTTCTAAAAAGATTAGTTCAAACAACACTGATTCTTTCTTTAAAAAAAGCTGCCCAGTCTTCCCACAAGCTTAAAAAGCACCAGATGTGCACAAGCCTGTCCAGAGTGCAGCCACTGGCTCTGGGGTGGTGCTTTTAACAACCAGCCAGTCAAGGGGAGGCTGTGCAGCCACAACTGACAAGTTCCCCATCACATAAATACT
Organism: Erpornis zantholeuca; assembly: GCA_013400515.1. Taxonomy (NCBI): domain Eukaryota; kingdom Metazoa; phylum Chordata; class Aves; order Passeriformes; family Timaliidae; genus Erpornis; species Erpornis zantholeuca. The sequence goes on along the minus strand of VZTN01019836.1, from coordinate 2,005,217 downwards.
TTCAAAGCATCAAATTCTAACATAAAATTACGCTTCTCTTTCAAACGCAGTTGTATAAAACATTTGCTCTCTATGACTTATGGAAGAAATCACAAGTCTTGAAACGTGCCAAGATTTGGATCTCCCATTAAAGAAGCTTGCAAGGAAGAGAAAGTTTTAAAAGCCACTTTTATTGTCAGGCTTAATTCTGCATTCACATCAAGCTTGTCTGCAAGGGGGTCTGCCTGCTCAGCGAGCCCTGGGCTGACCCCTCCGGGTCTGTGCACAGATCACCCCAAGTGTTCATTCCCCACAGCTGCTCTGAACATCTGTCACGCCCTGCTCGGTGCAGCCTGCGCTCAGTAACTCCAGGGGTGGGTGGGAAAGGGGAGAGCCCATCCAGCAGCCGTTCTCAGCCTCACACACAGCACAGCCACCCCGGGCAGCCTGGCAGGAGCAGATGAATTTGCTGGCACCTCTGTCCCAGTCCAGCCCCAGGCAGAGGCTGCGGCAGAAACTGAGCTGGGTTTGGAATTGAGCTGCAGCTTTCCTGAGAAGCCTCATGCACAAGTGCAAATTCCTTCCCATGGGCACAGCCAAGGCCCTGCACTGTCAGACCCCAGGGTGCAGCTGCAGCCTGAGCACACACCCAGCAGGGCAGTGCCAACACTGCAGCTCCTGGGCTGCTGCTGAATGCAGGCAGAGATAGAGCTGAAATGGAAATCTATCCCATTGCTACACAGGGAAACTCTCGGAGCCACGGGAGGCTGGCTGACTTTGCTCAGAGTTTTTAATTACCCCAAAGAAAAGGAATTCAGCACTCCCACCTGAGACACTTTTACAGCTCACAGAGCAAGCCCAGTTTGCCTTCAGGTGCACACACACAAGTTGAAGCTGCTTCACTCCCAGATAAGCTTTTTCTATAGTTCAGTTGGAAAATGCAAACCTGGTCATTTATTCCTGCAGGGTGGGAACTGACCAGAGTCAAAGTAACATTAAAAAGAAATCAAATCCAGACCTAACAGCCACATACCATAGAGAAACTTAGAATCAACACCCTACTTGCCCCAGCCAGAAAATCCCACAGAGCAAGAGAAGTCCTTGTGCTCACAGGTAGTTGTCACCATCACACCTGATGGCTGGGGGGCTGGTTTCCCCTCACTGCAGCTGTTCCTGGGAGCTCACCTGTTCCTCCCTCTGCTCTTTTGGAGAGCACAGCTGGAAAAGGCTTCACTTGTCCATCTGCTTGTACTTTTTAACACACCTCCACAATATCAAATTTTTTTGTTCCATGTCAGTCACACAGTTCATACTTTGAGTGAGTGCTTCTCCTCCCCAAGGAGGGCACCCAATACCTTTTATTCATGTGCAACCCAGTGGTAACACAAGAGTCCTGTCAGCCCTGAGAAACCACTGCAAAACTGCTTGCCAGTGTCTCCTAAGAGATATTTCTTTTAATTAACAAAAGCTGATCAAAGCACACCAGGAGCTTCTGCAGTTTCCTAAAAGAAGACAGTGGCTACAGCCCAAACAGCCAATGCTCAACAGGAGTTGAGCAAATTGCTCTATTTCACCCTTTGAAAACAAGGCAGGGCAGCCTCTGGTGGATCCAGAGTTACTCATCTCAAATTCAGGTGGAATAATTTCAGGGCTGGACCCCTTACCCTCTTCCCCTTCAGAGACCCCACCCCACACACACTCTTCATTACACAACCTCCACAGCTCCTCCATCACCCACAGGGCACAGCAAGGTCTGGGATAAAAGTCCCTCTTTGTCAGAAGAAATCTGACTCTATGCCCCAAAATTATAGGGCATTTTTACAAAAACAACCCTACCACCTTCCAAAAACCACATCTTTCATTTGCTAGGTCAGTGCCCCAGCCATTTCTCAGTGCATCAGATCTCACCACGTTATTTCCCTTCTACTTAAAACAGATTTCATATCACTAAAACAAGTAGCTGAGGTCCTGCTAGGAAAGCCCTTACCTGCAGAGAAACAGCAAACCCCACCATCCCTGACACCTGCAAGAGCCTCTGCCCCAGCCTCTTTTTATCCCACTGCACCACTCTGGCTTGGGGATTTTGTATTGCTCCCAGCTGACACAAATCCTCCCCTTGAAACACCTCAGGTGTGACTGGTGGAGATCCCTCCTCCCTACCCATGGCAAGGGCTGTTTTCAGCCCTCAGTTTGTCACTGAGGAATTGTTTTTCACTTATTTGCCTTACAACTGAAAACTCACAGGACTGTTTTATAAACACCTGAGCTTTCTTGCTAGGCAGAGCCAGAAATGCATCAAGACACAGTCCCTCTTATGAAAGTGCAAAGATTAGGTTAATGTTTCCCATAAATTTCCTAAATTGGAAGTTCCCATGATTATTTAAAAATGCTGGAAGAATTTTCACATAAAGGTGAAATTCCCAGCATAAACACTTTAAATGATGGGGAAGAAAATTGACCCCAGAGAGTCCTGCAATAATGCCCTGATGAAGCCAAGCCCCTGTGCTTGGAGAGCAACTCCCTTTAGGATCACACAGTCAAGACCTGTGTTTTCTGTTGGGTGTTTTAGCAGACAGAGGGAGATCTGAAGAGGAGGCTTTGGTGCAGGGCAGACAGCCCCTCCACAAGTCAAAGGGAATGCAGAAAGGAATAAATAATCAAAAGACCAGGAGTAGAAAGAAGCTGGTAAGACATTGAGATGCAGAAATCTTTCTGACCAACAGCACCAGGAATACAAGGCATTTTTTTTACTTGTTTAAAGTCAATTTTGTTCTAAATTATTCAATTACAGAGAAAAAAGATCCTAATAATAACAAATTTTTTTTTTCTACATGACTTTAGTTTATCCCCTGTACAAGAGAGGAGTCAAAGTTGTCTCTCTGGTCCAGGAAAACAAAGGAAAAAGCAAGTTTGAGCATCACCCTCTAGCCCAGTGGTGAGAGCAGCCACCTTGTCAGGGAAAACGTGGCAACCTCCTGCTCCCCAAATTGCTGGGGAACTCACATGAATCAGTCTTGGAATAAACCACGGGGTGCATGAGTCACTGACCTGGGGCTGATTTATGGAGAGCCCCCAGCAAGAGAACATCCCAAAGGCAGGATCCTGGATGTGGAAACCGCCTTTGAGAGGCCCCTGTGCCAGGGACTGTCACTCCTGGCTGAGATTCCCAGGAGATAAGTGACGCCAGCGGCAGGCAGGAGCCTCTCTGTCTCCCGCATTCACAGTCATTCAGCTGCTGGAGAACAAAGCATCTCCTTAACATCTTACAGCTCAGGACAGGGAAAAGGAAAAAAAAAAACCTTCTGCACCTCCCGTCTCTCAGGCTGCTGCTCCGGGAGCATCTCCGTGCCCTGTTTCCCACAGTGAGATGTTTGTCTGTTCTAAAGCTCCATCTCCTGGAGCCGCGGAATTACCGCAGGGACGGCTCAGCTCTCACTGCAATCAGGGTGAAAGTTCGGAAGTTTGCAAAGCTGTGAACTTTAAAGGGGAGAGATCTAAAATGATACAGGCATCCCTGATTTCTGTAATCTGTGGGATTCCTCTGTAATCCCCGATCTGCGGGTTCGCTGTGGGGCAGGGATCTGTGACAGCGTTGCTGTGGCAGCTCCTGTGATGTCTCATCGCATCCCACGTTCCCGAGGCGGCCTCTGCCGGCCGCGCGTCCCCTCACTGTCCCCGGCCGTGTCCCCATCCCTGTCCCCGGCTCTGTCCCCATCCCTGTCCCCGGCCCTTCCTGCCCTTGGCACACGGAATGTTGCGCCCAACAGAGCCCTGAGCTCCGGCAGCAGCGGGAGGCGTCCGTCAGCGGGGAATGCCGATCCCGGCGCCCCTCTCCCGCTCCCATCTCCCCTCTCCCGCCGCCCCTCTCCCGCTCCCACCGCCCCTCTCCCATCTCCCCTCTCCCACCGCCCCTCTCCCTCTCCCACCGCCC
>VZTN01019836.1:1970541-2001140 GCA_013400515.1 Erpornis zantholeuca | reverse complement strand
CACCGCCCCTCTCCCATCTCCCCTCTCCCACCTCCCCGCTCCCTCTCCCCCCGCCCTGCTCTCGCAGCGGCTCGGGTTTCCCCTCGTGCTCTGCCCCGTGTCCAGAGCAGCTCCACAGCTCGGGTTTCCCGTCATGGGAACGAGCTTGCACAAGAGTTTTCTCACCTATCCAAGGAATCCTCACCCTCCCACTTGCGCATGGACGTGCGGAGCTGTGTGACCCCCGCGCCAGGCCAGGCCACGCCGTGCTGGGCTCGCTGTGCCCATCCGTGTTAGCCCAGCACATCCCTAGTGCTGCTGGCCAGCACAGCTCTGCTTCCTTCCAACCCTTTTTACACCCCGTGTTTCCCACAGGATTAAGAACTGCTTCAAGAAGGCCTTGAGGTGAATGAAGAGCTGATTAACAAAAGTTTTCAAGTTACAAAACATGGGCCTCCCACTGGTAATGGAGGGATGTAACTGGGATGCCATCAGCAATCCATAACCCTTCCACACTTGTCTCAGTGAAAAACATGACCTGAGACAGAGAGATGCAAATAACCTTTAAACTTTTCCTAGAAGTGCACTGTATGAATGAAAAATGCCAAAGGAGTGCAGAAGGGTGTTCTGCACAGTTGCAGTCAATAGAAGGTGTCCATTCTAGGAAAAAATCTACTTATTTTTAATAAATCACTGTGTTGCCACTTTACTATTGCAACAGAAAACTCCCAGAACTAAGATCTACCAGGCTTTGGCTCTGGGTTGTTGGGGTTTATTTTCCTCCCTCACATACAATTAACAAAGCAGCTAAAAATAAGCACTTGATTCTTTTGTACCAGACCCAGGACAGTCATGATGCAGCTTCTCAGTGAACTGCTCGAGCAAACAACAGCACACACACAAAACACTCACAGGCTGAAGCAGAATATTTTTTGTCCCATTTCCTGCATCCCTCAGGCCAGGCATCAACTGAAACACTATTCCAATTTACTCTTCCAGCTAGGAGTATTTCCTGCTGAAATATTTAAAAGCAATGCTTGATGCTGCAGAGGTGCCCCAGCCTTGGAAACCTTCAGAACACAATTTTTGTATTAAAAAAAGTTCACTTTGTGGGAGCCCGCACAGATGCAAAAGGATTTACAGAAGAAACCCCAATGAGTGTTGGAGCTGGTCAGCAATACAAAAAGCAGCAATAATCCCTGCCCCAAAGCTTTGTGCTTGCCTCAGGCAGCTGCAGGCAAGGACAGTGCCAGGGGTCCATGGGCTTTGCTGTCCTGAGCTCCATCTGGGAGACCCAAGGATTCCAGGCTGTCCCACAGCAAACCTCTCCCACTGGGAGCAATGCCCTTGCATGGTCTCTCAGCAGAAGTCACTGAACAGAAATTAACACCTGAATCCCAGCAACTTCTGCTCCACTGACTCACTTTTTTTTTTTCATATTTTAAGTCCAAGTCCAGTCTCTACAACCCCAAATCCATGATTAGAGAGCTCTCCCCAGAGCAAACTTTCAAGAATTCCCTGAGGTTTAAAAATCAAGGATGACAGAGATCTTTGGATACTATTAGGATTTTTTTTTTTTTTTTTTTGTATCAAGAGCAGAACAGTTGACTTTGACCTTGTACTCTGAAAAATAAACTCCATTTCACTTTATATTCTGGTCCCATGTATGTTTTTAATAGCAAAGACACCCACAAACGCTATCAGGCACCTGTTGCTGGTTTTGTGGGGTTTAACCACATTTCCTTTGAGAAGACAAGCAGAACACTCCACTTGGCTGCACACAAACACAGAGCTGTGGAGCCACAGAAGGTTTGGGTTGTGGAGGATCCTAAAGCTCATCTCATCCCACCCCTGCCATGGCAGGGACACCTTCAACCATCCCAGGCTGCTCCCAGCCCCAGTGTCCAGCCTGGCCTTGGGCACTGCCAGGGATCCAGGGGCAGCCACAGCTGCTCTGGGGTGTAATTAGGGAATTTAAAGCAGATTTTGTTAAATGTAGGGTACACATTTAGGATAAAGATCCTTGCTGTGAGGTTGAAACATTATTTCAATTTTTATTAGCCATTAAAATAAGTTGCAGATACAGAAATGGATCCATACCTGAAAATCCCTCTGCAGGTCTCTGCAGGAGTGGCACTAATGCTGCTCAAACAAACATCTGGAAAGGTCACAGCTGCTTAAAGAACAAGTTTATTGACAATATCGTCACAAATAAACAATCTAAAGAAAATTTCAGAAATCTCTAAACTTAGAAATTTTAAAATTTTCTCATTGGCAAAATATTTAAAAAAAAAAAAAAAAGAGTGTAAGATGTCACTATATTCTTAAACTTCCCTAATTTCAACATTTTGGTTCAGTCCTTTAATTTGATAACACACATCCAACCCTTCAGCACAATGAAAATGAGTCAAAATACAATTTTCCTTCTGCAAGGGAATCTCGATCAATAAGATGATTTTTTTTTTGCAAGCGTCTCCCTGAATCCTGTCTGCTCACAACTTGATAGGTAACATCAGCAAGAAATAACTTCATAAATAGTCCAACTGAGCCAAATTAATTCTGGTATTAATCAAAACCTAAATTTCCCCCAAACAATACAAAGCAGACCATGTAGTACAAGAAACTATCAGCATGCATTTTAGAGGTCATCTCTGTACTTCAGGTACATGAACTTAAAACCAAAGAGGGACAATTGTGATAAAAATGTACTCAGATATTTCATAACATTAATATTTATTGCTTTATATGAATACTGTATTGAAAGCCCAAGCATTCAGTTTACACACAGAAATTATACAATTATATACCGTTTCACAATGGCAGTGAGCACTCATTACAATCTACAAAAAAATCTACTTTACAGAAATTTAAAAATTCTAAATATCAAAAAGGTACAGTTGAAGAAACAGGTATAAATTTGGCAGCCAGTAATTGTGACTGGGAGGTTGCAGCTTGCATGTCTTTAAATATGGGAACTGGAAAATATTGAGTTTAAAGCAGTAGTTTGTGCTTTGAGCTGGTTTGAAAAAAATGTAACACTGGCTGTCAAAGTAGCATGTTCAAAAATATTTAGTTCACTTCCAAAATGTTATACAAATCGTGGTGATTCCTCTGCACCCCTAACCCCTGTAGCTCAGGAACATGACCAGGGTCATGCCTCCATCCTTCCCATCCAGTGGTGTGATCAGCCCAATGCCACCTGCAAACCTTGGAGGAACTCTGAGACTTCTCTACAATATTCACAAGCTCCAAGAAGCACTCAAAAAGGCAAATACCTGCTCATTTCTTCCAAGGTATTTTATTTTCAAACATTTCTTCTACAAAAGTTTAAGCTAATGTTTTGATTACAACGTTCTCAACATAAAGCACATTTTCTCATAAATAAATGAACTCCTTTCACTCAGGCACCTCAGAAGTATACAAAAATGTCATTGGAACAGTTCTCTTGGAATGTGTTTACTCTGGTGTTTTCAACAATGTTAGTATTTCCAGGGTTTCATATGGGCCAGATTTCATGTGTTTTGTTTTTCCAGAGGCAAAGCAAAGTGCCTTGAGAGGTGAACTCAGTCCTTTCCGATAGAAAAAGTATTTGCTGTATTTATCTTTTATAGAAACAGAAAAATATACCCTTTCCCCCTTAGAACAGCGAGGGTACACAGAGGTGTGCATGCTGTGTGGAGATGTGTGTGTGAAATATGTGTGTGAAATGGAACACATTTGAAACACACAACAGAAGGTTTCTTGGTGTGTATTCAAATAAAAATCCGGAAACCAGCCTGAAACCCTGAATTTCACATGTCAAATGTTGAAACTGTAACCAAAATATGAAGTAACTGCTAGAGCTGTCAGAAAAAGACAAGACAAAAAGCTTTCTTGCTTACATACAACTAGGTGTGGTGATCTCCAAAAAAGTTGTCAAAATTATAATTACCTTCCAGTTTAAAAACTTTTATTCTAAATAAAAAAAACTATACACAAACCACTGATTTGACCAAACGAAAGTTCAGCGGTAAGCAGGACCTGAAGGAGCTGGTATTCACAGTTCTTATCATGTACAACTCTTTCAAGGTTCAATCCATGGAGAAGTTTATTTTACAACCTGCTTCTTTTTGTAAAACTAAAGGTCCACTTTATTACATAAAATTATTTATACAGTGTAAAACCGGAGCCTTATGGAAAATACTGCCTCTAAGTTTATTTAAATTAGTCTTGCTCCATAGGTTCATCTGCAGCTTCTGTGGCTTCATCACTGTTTTCCATCGGGGTCTCTGAGGAGTTTTCAGGAGTTTCACTAGCATAGGAGCCAAGCTCTTCTGTTTCACTGCAGTTAGCTCCACTAGTGGCAGATCCACTGATGTCACTGTCAGCCGAGTGCAAATCCTTCTCTGCCCGCGACTGCTCAGACTCCTCCATCTGACTGCTCTCCTCAGAGCTCTCTTCGGCCACACTCGAGGAGTCACTGTCTTTGTCTTGCTCTTTTCTGTCTGAACCAACGTTTCTGGGAGACATGAAGGACTCTAGGAACAGAGAAAGTACAGTATTACCAAGAGATTTTTCAACATACCTTAATCCTGCTACTTTCTACTCCCAGCTATGCTGAGCAAAACTTCCACAACACAGCCAAGGACAGGAAAAACAGACAAGCCCCAGATTTATTAGAAGATGTAAAGAACTATAGTCACCTTTGTCAGGATAGCCAAACTATCCCAACATACCATAAAATAAAGTCCAGTTATTTTATTTAATGGGTAACTTCACTTAATTAAGCTTCGCTTGATAAAGACAAAGTCTAAGAAGTAACTTCTTCTTGCTTCCCCACATCCTTCATTTGCCCTCAGAAACAGTCTTCTGGACATTCTGAAAACACAGCTGTTTCAAGTGTACAGCTATCATGATCTACAGGAACATTGTACAAATACTTGGGCCACAAAATATAATTAAAAGGAAACTTTGAAGAATATGTAAAAAATAGATCAGTCTCTTAACTGCAGTTATTTACCTTTTTTTTTTACTTAGGCACAGAGCCTGCCTTCCAGTGAGTTGTTTTACTGTTCTGATAGGATGTGGAGACATTGTTGCTCAGTCTCCTCAGTGAAAGAACATAAATTTAAGTTCTGTTAAGTTTACTTAAACACAGTTAGGAACTGTATTTTAAATTCCACTATTAACAAAGACAATAAAACATAAGTATGAGCCATTTCCATTCTGGAGAAATGATGAGAACACCTGATGATACCCTAAAGTAGGGATTCTTAAATTCTTGGTGCACCCTAATCTAATTTATGGCCCCAAAAGATTTTAAGTACCCTTGTGTGAGTTTCAAATTTTATGTAGGACCAAGGAAAAAGAAATAATAGAATTGGTAAACTAGGCAAAATTGAAGTATGAACAAGCAGCTCATCTTTAAGCACAACTGGAGACATTCAGCAATCCCAGCAGCACTGGTCTCCAGCAAAGAAAATCCCAACTCCTTGGAAGTAAAAGAAGACAGTGAAATCTGAAATACCTTCCTCCTCTTCCTCTGTACAGTGCTGTCTGCCACTGGTAGCATCTTTTTCTTTATCCTGAGATGTAGAGGATGCTTCAGCCTCTTCCCCTGTGCCTGAAGAAACTTCACTGGAGGCAGTTTGGTTTGGCGCATCTCTGGCTTCCCCTTCCTTGTCAAATTTAAGTCTTTTTACCTCACGTCCTTCTGCTTCTGCAGGATCATCCTCAGAGTGCTTATTTTTCACTGGGCTGCTCTGAGCACCTTCTGATTCAGATGCTGGTGATTCACTAGGAGCAACAAAAACAGATGTTGCTTTCACTGAAGACAAACATGCTGTATCTTGTCACACTTAAAAAAGAAAGTAGCAACTACTTCAATTGAAAGTGATAATAGAATTTGCTTCACTTAATAAGTAACAAAGCCTCAAAGTTGTCACTCCTGATTTAAGACTCCATTATGCATCCCTTAGATTTCTTTTTTAAACTATTTTTAAAACATAAATAAAAAACCTGAGAATACTAAAAGCTCAAAATACACTCCTCCTGACAAACCTGTGTTTCTTCTCCTCTGTTTGCTGCAAGCTGGGCTCTTTATGCTCTGTGCTGTCTGGCAAACCGTTGGTTGTCATGGGAGTAGACAAGGAAACCTTCGTCCGACTCACAGGTCTGGGGGTCCCAGGGCCATTTACATTTGATCTTTAAAAATAACAATGAAAAGTTAACCCAGCCTCTCAGCAAAGTAATTTGTTCCAATTTTGCAGAAAGCAGCTATACCCATCCTTTAAAAGATCAACAAAACTAAACAAACAGATGAGGGGCTTTGCTGTTCTATACTGAGTAAAATATTCCTTGCCTACAAAGTGAAAATTTGATTAAAAAACTGAAATAACAAGAAAAAATTCTCAACAATGAGATGACAGAGATCAAAATACACAGTATGTAGTGTACATGTTTATGCCTCCTCTACCCCCACTCTTCATGTCACACCTCATTTTTAAGGCTACTTATTTGGGATCACATCAGGTAAAAAGGGATCTGAACCAGCAATTTCCAGAACTCCACTGCTTCTATCCAGTAAAAGTTAACCCCTGGAACTAAACTCACCTGTCAGTGTACCCTGGTGAATTTCCTGGGAACATAACACCATTCATCCGATTTAAACTACTGGAATTATTTTTCCTAACAAACAAAACAACAACAAATGTTATGAATAAAGGAACTTTAAATCACTTGAAGCTTGTTTACACAGAATTTCCGAATCCCAAACTTACAAAGCCCCCACTGTCAGTCCCCAAGGAGTTTTTACTTATTTCCCAATTATTATACTTGCAGACATCATGCCTACTGCTGATTTGACTATTGATAACAAAATTTGACCTCTGCATGTCTGGCTTTTAGATACAACTAGTAACAGCAAGAGAAATGCATTACACACACACACACATTCTCCCTGTCACTAATGCAAGCTTCAAGGGAAAAGAGAATTATACTCACTCTGAAGATGGATATACACAGCTGACAACCATGACATTCTGTAATATACAAACAACAAACACATCAAGAGTTTAGAAACAGCAGCTTCAGCTTTTGACAACATCCCAGAACTTTAAAGAGTCACCAAAGGATTTTGGTCCTATCTGTTAAAACACCTCTGCTCCCACTTACAAGGTCAGGCCATAATTACACTAAAATTCAGGATTTTACTAAGTTTGTTACTGTCCTAATGAGACCAGCACATTAAGCCTCAGGCCCAACTGTCTGTAATTTCAGAGGGATCTCTGGAGAACAAAGTATTCAGAAATGCTGAAGTATCCTATTGTGAAAGTCTGTTCCTGGCTTCTGATGGGTCCCACATTCTGATACAAGCTATAAAATGCCAGTTAAGACACCTGTGTGCTCTTCTGAAGGCACACTCTGCTACACCACAGGATTTAAATACCGAAACAAAAGACACTGGAGGGAAGGGGATTCCCTTCTTCTTTACCTCTGGATCTACTCTGAAACCCAATGTGGGATGAAACCAAATGTTTCATCTGATCATTTCTAATGAGGACTCCATACAACAACTGCCAATACACCCTCCACAAACTACAGATGGAGTACTGCACAGTAATAAGGAAATATAGCAGTTGCAGCCCTGAGATTAATTTTTATGGCTTAAATTATTTTAAAACTGCATTTTGCTGCTGAAAGGTATGAAATGAACTCAGACATTTAAGAGCAGCCATTAGCTATACTCTGGCTCTAAGCCCCAAGGAAACCAGCAGACCTTTGGGAGCAACTGGAAGTTATTAAGTGGTGGCTGTGTCTGTGGAGCTGCGTTCTCTGTCAGAGAAATACATACCTTTTCCACACCTCTTAGAAATTTGTCTGTTCCTGTGTAATTCCTCCTAGGATCTGTCAGCAACTCACAGAGTCGCTGGATAGTGAAGGGGATGCTGCAATGAAATAGATTTATAACAATTTAATTTTATTTTTGTAAGTATGACTGTTAGGAAGCAACAACATTATTGCCTTCTCCCCCTTACTGAGAAGGAGGAACCAAACTGTTACTGAAATTTGTTACCATGAGCAATATTGGGTGGCACCCCAAGGCTTTATTTTTCCCTATCTCATACACAAAACTATTTCCTCTGCTCACCACCACAAAACCCAAGCAGAATCCTAAATGCATCATCCCACAACTCAAAGGATTCATTTAAATAACGAAAACGAAATCAGATCAACAGTGAAGTTTCTGACTGTACTATTCCAATATAGAGAACAGAAATTGTAAGGGATTCAAAACAAATTTCAGTCATACACACTAGAGCTAAAAAAGTCTCAACTTGCAGTTTATTTCAGGTTTTACACAACACAGTTACAGAAAAAGCAGTAAATGTTGGAATTAGTAGAACCATATATTTCAGCTGTTACAAATTATCTATTTTGCTACAACTGGACAATGCATTCATCTACCAAGGAGCAGATCAGGAAAATAACTAATTATAATTAGTGATGTATAAGCCCATAAGAACCACATAAACACATTATTGTTTTTGACAATTCTGCACTCAGTTTCATCCCTGCTGAAATGAGAAACTGACCTTTCAGACAAGCAATACTTTACAGACAATTCCCAGTTACCTGAGGTGTCACACACTTTCAGTCTAAGTTCAGCATCACATTTTAACAAACTTCTGACAAAAATATTTCAGTATAATTATAAAGTACCATGCATTTTTACAATTAACCATTGGAAGTTGAAGCCATAAGCATTTTAAAAGTTATCTAAGAAGAATATTTGATACAATATTTATGAACCAGGTTTTGGCTGGGAATACAAATCCAGAGCAGCATCAATACAGACTGACACGCATGTGTGTGTATCTCTATACTGTAAAATTTTGTCCAAATTCCACTTTTATTATTTTCTGAGGAAGTCAGTACATGGTATCTCCTGTGTCATGTACTGTGTCATGAGCTAACACAGCATGGATCTCCAGCTTTGCTCACTAGCTGAAAAGCCACATTAGAGATGGCCAACTCTGCCACCAGCTCGGTGCAAACAGGTCAGCACAGCTCCAATTCACCATCCCACATGGCACTTCACTATAATTAAAAGCAGGCAGTACTCAGAGAATGACTAAGTATCAACAACTGAATTACATTTTTCAGCACTGCCTGTACATTATGTTACTGAGGAAGTCCTAATCCTCAACAAACCTGAAAAACTACAGGAACAAGTGTTCCTTCTAATTCAGTTTATTACATGAAGGCTCTTAAACTTGACGATGGTACTGGCATTATAAATTTCCCTTCCCTTGCTCTTCACTGGCCAACCAGCAATCTTTGACATCCAAATTCTTCATAAAATCATCAAGCTTAGAAGAGAACTTTAAGATCATGTCCATTCTCATAATATTCAGCTTCTGTGCAGTGCCTTCTTTTAACAAATTTCCCAACTTGTAAGTCACAAAGAATTTACTTGATCTGTTAATCTTTCCATATAGATAAAATATTAAGTTGATCTACTGTTCCTTGTGACGGTCATTTTGGTTTTGGGTTGGAAATCCATAATTAAAGAGATTTTGCTATATTTTTAATAGAGTAGACTGTCCATTCAAAAATCCATTTATACAACAGAAACAAAAAAATACAGAATTTTAAATTTTTCTCCATCAGCCAGATCTGTAAGACATCCTGGGAAATCAGTACCTGGCTAATTTGGATTTAGCTGTACTGAACCAGTCACCTGGAATGCTGTGACAGGAAGGGTTTTGGAACAGCAACGCAGTGCTACTTCCCCAAGTAAGACAGAAAACTCTAGAAATGTGCAGCCTGCAACTGACTCCAGAAGGAGAAGCTGTGTTTCTATTTTACTCTCAGCTATATCAAGTCAAAAGGAACAAGGCAAAAGCCAACTCATTTCCCTCCAAACTTTTCACAGCAAAGTGAACTTCATGCATTGAGCAGCAGATGGCACCCGGTGACACACAATTGCCCCTCTGCATGGAACTCCTTCAACATTTACAAATGCTTTTAGTTGGCAAAACCCAAAGTTAACTTCACCTCAGGAACTCTTTCCAGTGAAAAACTATTGTTTTAAAATAGTTCAACAGCGTGATTTTAAAACAGAAGTAATTTCAATTGGTGTAAATCTATACAGGAACACCAATGTAAAGTTTGTGAGCAGTACAAGAACTGATTGTAAATGCTCAGAAATTTAATTAGTTCAGCACATGAGCTGCATGAATAGTCCTGATCTGCCCACTTAAGGTAACCACTTAAAATTCTATACCAACACACTCAAAACTGCACTTCCAGCACTAGAGTCCAGAGTGAATTACAAACCAAGAATTCATTTGGACAGTATTGAAGAGGGATCTGGGAAAATTACTTGTAACAGCTACATTAAATTGTAGCCAAAAAAAAAGTAAATTAAATTTGGATTATGATCTATTTTATTCACGTTGCAAAAATTTCTCTGTCCTCAGAGATCCCCAATAACTTACCTCGGAAATTTCTTGTTTCACTAACAAAGGATAAAAGGATTAAAAAATGGCAGAAATTCCTACTCCAAAGCAAGAATCTGGCTCAGCAAACACCATATCAAGTAAGATACAGATAGGTTAAAAGAGCCAGTTTGTGCTTTCTTTAAAAGGCACTTCAGCTAGAAAGACCCCAAATCCAAGGTCATTTTTAATGTGTTACTTCTTCGACTCAAATTAAAACTTTTAAAAAATTTGCTACTTGGAACTTTTTCCCTCTCCCTTAAACAAATGCTAATAAAAACATCCCAGTAATAAAGCCACATCAAGTAGCTTCCTTGTCTGCCCTGGTACCCTGAAATGACACCCACAGCTCTAAGGAAGTCTGAATATACAAATCACACAATCCAAAACCTGCTGCTATTATATTTTGGTCATATCTCCACATGATTCAGCTTTTAAAATCGCATCCTCCCTGTGAGAGTTACAAGGTTTACAGAATGAACCACTCTGCAATCCCAGATCCTGAAACATCCCCAGGCATTAATTCCTTTAAGGTAACTAATGGATGCAGTTTGCTTCCTCAAAGCTGGGGAATTTCACTGCAAAGTATGAGGAAGTTGAGCACCCTGAAGTGTTACAGCAGAGGATGAAAATAGCACAGGCACAGCCTAAGCTCCAGACTCGTCATCCAGAGGTTTGTTCAGTGCACTTGGGAACAACAGCAGATAACAGCAGCCCATTCATTAGCTGTCCCTGGGAGAACATTACCCATTTTGTGGGCAACGAAGCATTAACAAAAAGCTGGGGGAGGCGGGAGAGAGGCAGACTTGAGCATAAAGGATAGGTTTGTTTTTAAATTCCTGCAGTGAAGCAGCCTGGTATAAATATTGGGGAGCTGAGAACAAGCTGAATTTCACATTTTTAGAAGTCTCCTACACGAGAGCAATTGTGGGGGAAAGAGGAGATCTGACTCGGACTCCTAAACTGCAAATAAATGAAGTAGCATGGAACAATGACAGTATAAATTATAAATATAGAATCAAAATACAATACCAAGGACATGTCGGTAGAGACTCTGAGCCTGAAATTTCAGGGTATCAGGAAGGCAAGATTTAGAACATGCCCATTTATCAACAAGCTGAGAAAAATGTCCTTCTTAACAAGCACTAAGCACCACAGCCAGGATGACTCACCTTATGGCAAGTATGAAATCCAGTTTAGAAACAACGAAAATACTATGTAAGTTAGTAAAAAGCACACACCAAATAAGACAAAAACATCAGGAGCTTTATTTGAAAGGAAACAAAAACTTCCAAAATTAGGAAACCAGCAAAGGGCACAGATACATTTTAATCTAAGACACTGTCAGCAACAGATCAAACACCCCAAGTCCTTCATCAGTAAGTATGACCTCAGCTATAAATCTGAATTTGGCATAATTTAACAATTCCAACCCAGGTATACCTCCTGGTCACACCCTGTTTCTAAAAGCATGACTTCTTCAAAAGCCAGTGAACTGCCACAAAACAATCAGGAACTGAACACCAGAAGACCTCTTCTGTATTTCAAAATATACTGCAAGAAATCTGACCTTACTGTCTATTTAACCTCTTAAACACACACAGTAATATGATGTTTCTTTGAACTGAGCTGTTTAAAAACTAACTACAAATTGAAAAACAATGTGAATGACATCACAGCGTGTTACACTTTTCATCCAGTGACAGAAAAATAAAGTTCAGAAACTACTGCAACGAATTTCCAAGGTGATTTGCTTCTGCTCATCTACTCGAGGAAGCAAGATGAACAGTCCCAGATGGACAGTACCAACTACTATGTTAAAAAACTGGGGAAATATGTTTGTTATCCTGATTTTAGAAAACAAAGGATACATACCCATTAAATCCAGTGACAATTTTGAGGATTCTTTCTTTCATCTCTTCAAAGGGAATATATTCCACGTTTGGATTGGGGGGCCCTCTTGGCTCAGGAGCTGAGGTTCTGAAATCATCCATGACTTTCTCCAGTTTGAAAATGAAATAGCCTTTAAACTGAGACCATTGAACCCTGCATAAAACACAAGCATTGGAGACACAAGCAAGTTAGTCCTAACCCCAAAGAACAACAGTCTAAGTTTATGTTTGCATAACAACATTCACCCTGGTATGCCAGTCCTAAGATAAACGAGGCAAGTAATGCAGTGCTATTTTCCTTCCTGAATTTAAAGCATGGTAACTATTACAACAATTACACTGGAACAATGTAACACAAATCAATTGCCACTAACAGCAGGGGAAGGCATTTCGTTAAAAAACCAATATCCACTGACAATGCAAACATCAATGTGAAATATGCATGTGTCTATACAATATAAAGTGAGCCTCAGTGCTGCCTAAAGTTTTCACTGAGCTCACAAAGGGAGCAAGGGGGGAAAAAAAAGAAAAAAAAAAAAACCAACCACCACACCAAAACAAAAAGTATTAAAAAGTATTTCAAGTCTGGAATCCACGGAGCAACTGTACACAGCATTACCTGCTTCCTTTACAAAACCTTACCAAAAGTCTTTTGTAGCTCCACACACCTTAAACACATTTCATTTCACCTCTTCTTCTCAAAAAGGCCAGGATTTTCTGTATCACAGTTGGCACGTGTTGACAAACAACTGAGCAAAACAACTTTGACTCCTGATAAACATTCCCACAGCAGGAAGCTATTACAATGTTTCCAAATTACCTTTTGCCTTACAGCTTCAAGTTTCATCACTTATAAAATCCTATGTTTTGAAATTTTCAAGCAAACAGGTTCCTCACACTGGGTGCAACAGACAAGTGCTTGAGGCAGCCTTTCCACAGCCACGGCCCCACAGAGCAGCCACAGGAGCCATTCAGGGCCTCCTTGGGCTCGTGCATGTCTGAGTGGCACAGGAAGCAATGTGAAAACCACTGTTTTAGTTCAGGATCAATTTTATTCTATTCCTGTTGATACAGGGGCTTTCACAGATCAAGGATGGAGAAAAGAAAGAAACAGGGAATAATAAACAATAAAGAAAGAGAGAAAATGATCTTTGACATTTATCTGTAACACACGTTATCTGGTACGAGCATGCTCAAACCAAACAAGGGTAAAATGTGAGCCCCTGGACAGCTCTTTAGCTCCTGCTCAAAGCAATATAAAACTATAAAAAACTATTTAGCCAAAGGCTGTACTCTACAGGCTGTACTCTACAGGCTGCCTTTGGTAGCCCTGTTTTCAACCCCATGTAGCAGCTGCCCTTCTGTGGGGCTGACACAACTATCTGTGCTGTGAACTACTTATGGTGATGTTTCTTTCTCCAGCACCAGCACCACCAAATCCCAAACCACAGGCCAAGGAAGCTCTATCAGCCTGTTTGCACCAGAAAAGCAGGGCCACATCATCTTTGCCTTAATTTCCTCCTTAGTCTCAAAGAAATAATTATGAGATGAAAAGGTGGAAAATGCAGCTCAGGTTTATCTATAGAGATCCAAACACAAAGCCCCTGCCTTTCATTAGGAATGATAAATTTGCAAGAATGGGGGAATTCCAAAGAGGAAAGCAAACCTCTCTTTTCCCTCACAAGAGACCTTTAAACACCTCTCAACAGGAGGGATCACAGGACTTAGTGAATAATAATAATAAAAATCAATAAACAAATAAACATCAAGGTCCCAGAAGGGAATGGCATAGATTAAAGAGCACCACTAAGTCTCCAATCAGCATTCTACACCCAAAGCAGAATACTATAAGATTCCAGTGTACAATATTAGGCATTACTACTACAAATGTTAAATTTAAAAGCTGTACAATTCTGCAGTGTTACCACCATGAAACCAAAGTGTTTGTAAACAAATCACAGATTTAATACATAAACACACCACGAACCACAGTAAATAACCTCATGACAGTGTGGGATTACTCCCCACAGAGCATCCTAAGAGCTTTACTTGCCTCATGAAA
Source organism: Erpornis zantholeuca (assembly GCA_013400515.1). Taxonomy (NCBI): domain Eukaryota; kingdom Metazoa; phylum Chordata; class Aves; order Passeriformes; family Timaliidae; genus Erpornis; species Erpornis zantholeuca. The sequence continues at coordinate 1,986,726 of VZTN01019836.1, read as the reverse complement.
GGGGATTCCACTATTATTCTAAACATTCTTTGACAATGCCATTTGGATATATTTCCACACTTTAAAGCTTGAGCTTTGTTTCTTAAACAAAGTTATTTGTTTTTATTATTATTTATTTCTTGCTAAACAGTAACACTTATCTTTTCGTAGACTATTAACCAATGAGTGTTTGAAATAAATCAACAACATGAGGTTTAAAATGGCAATCTACTGCCTGCAAGCAGCACCTACCAGCTCCTTTACAATGCTGAAGCTACAGAAAACAAAGATTGTAACATTTTGCCCATATTGAGAAGTTGAGAAAACTATCACTTGGATTTTAAACTCCAAAGTTTAATTAGTATTTCTCCCATTATAAAAAGGCTAAGAAGTTACATCTGCAACACACTCAGCTAGTGACACAGAAAGCATCTCTCAACCTGCATTCCAAACCACTTGCTAAATGACTGCTGACCAGGTAACACAGGACAGGTTACACACAGAGGTAGCAGAGCTTAAGGATAAACTCATTCTGCAATCACAAGCCTTAGCACAGCTAACCCAGAAAGAACACCACCAGCTTAAATCAACCCAACAAGCTGTTGCTGGAAGCTGTGTAACCACAGCAGCAGGGGTTCAGCACAGCCTTGCTGCTCAGACATTCACTGTGTTTCTCTAGCAGTTTTTCCCAGCACTGTTGAACTCCCTGCTGCTTGGGCTGCAGCAGCAGCAGCAGGAAAGCTGAACTGCTCAAAAGGCCCCTGTTACATTCAGTGCAATCCCAGACAGAACTGCAGCTCAAACTATAAACAGAGCTGTCCTGTGCTTCCCTGACATCAGTGTTGTTAAAGTAATGAACTCATTTCTGACCAAAAAACAAAAACTATTTCTGCAGGGATAGTAAGATTTTCTCAGTTCCCATTTACGCAGTGGAAGTGATCAAAATTGAGTGTCACAAGAGCCAAGTCACCTTTCCTGTTTTACCAGTCTACAAAAATGACACGTACAAGTTGGCAGCAGCTGAACTCTAGAAACTCACATGTGTCTCATCCATAGTTCTACCCATTGTTCCTTCATAACAATGGGCAGAACTGCTAGACAATACAAAATTAAGACTTAAAGTGGCATATCCTACTAGCTACCAAAGCAATCTATATCCACACCTCTAGAAATTTTAAGTTATCCCCAGTCACTGCAAGACTGGCTGTTTAGAAAGACAGACAACAGAAGAGACAGACAAGTGCCAAATATCTGTTTTCAGGAAAAGAAAAATACTCTGCATGTATCACAAGCTTCCTGAGAAAACCCTCTGTTTTCTCTGCTTTGTTACACAATGTGGAAACCCAAAACCAAGAGAAAAGTTTGGTCAATACCTTCTTAGTCATTAGATCAAGAGCCAAATAGAAGCAAAAAAAATTCTTCTACACTCTGCTTTATGTACAAGCTCATTACGTTTTATACACTGGAAAATAACTGATAAACATCTCAAGTTCTGTAAGAATAACAAATTGAAGACATTCCATGGAGAAAATACTGTTCATACTTTTTTCAGAGCAGCTTTGTTTATAAATACTTGCTCTTCCCACTCAGCATTGCACATAATCAGCCTTTTCTCCTAAACCATGCTCTTCCTGTCCACTACACTAGCTTGGGAATTTGTATCAGCAACTTTGAGAGCTTTTAAAGCCACTCAAAGAAAAAAGTTCCTGAGAACACCACATGATCTGAAACAACATCTTCAAAAACAATACTTCAAAAAATTAGCTGATCCCAAAATGTTTTGGTTCAGTGTACTTTTACTCTAGAGCATGACAGCTTTGTAGTTATATACATTTTATGTACATCAAGGCACTTTTCACTACAATATCTGGGTTGCCTTGTGTAAATGTACCTATACAAAGAGTTCTCCTGGGCTAATGAGCCTGTAGTCCCACACATGCTCCAAATCATTTAGGAAAAAATGCCAGCTTATCCTAAGAGTCCTCTGCTTCCCTCCCACCAGCTCCTGCACCATCCTTCCCTTTTATCAACCTAAATGATTTGCTCTGGCATACCAAAAATCAGGAGGAAGAAACTGATTTCATGAAAAAAGCACCTAACAAGAAAAAAAGTCAGAGGCACATGAATGGCTGAAGAGAAACCATCAATCACAGCACTTCAAAACTACAGCTTGTATCCATACAGACACAACCCACTTCAACTTCTCCCAGGACAGACACAAATGGTGGTAATTTCACTCTACAATTTAATTGTTTTTTAAAAAGCACCTTTAGAAGTCAAGCAACAAATAAGAGCATGAAAGCTCATGCAGAGTCCAACAGTTGAGTCTTTGTACCTTACTTAAACAGTTAATACTTGCTAATAATGTGCTTTGAGGTATGAAAAGGTGTTTTAACACCCTAATATTGTACCCCAGCGCAGTCCCTGACCTTGCAATTTCAGTAAACATTAGAAACATAAGAGAGAAAATGGATGGAAGACATTTCAGTGTTTGAAGACACTCAGTTATGTTTTCAGAGTCAATCAGGAAAGTAGACAGTACCTGACCAAAAAGCCAATCCTACAAGAAACATCAGCAAGTTTTGGTACGATTTACATAAAATTAGAGAGACAACATGACAAAAGGCTAGGAAAGGGTGAGGGAAGACATAAGACATTAAATGAGCAAGTAGAAATTAAATTAAGTGACGGACTATGCAAAAAAATTGCTAATAATTTTTTTTTTCTACAAAATTCCCACACAAACTACATAAAACCCCAGAATGGAATCAAAGTTAGTAGGTGAATACAAAGAAAGTTATACCCTGAGACGAAAGACACAAAGGAGGGATGGGGAACTCCACAGTCAGAACAGTACTCCAGTAATATACTGAGTCACTGAGAGTTGGTGAAGCAGCAAAAATATCTCCACTGCACAAGGCAGAATAATAAAAAACAACAACAAAAAGAAGAGAGGCTAATTTAGACACAATCTAACACTGTCAGAGCAGAACCACAGAAGAACACAATCCTAAACAGCTCTGTTCTCTAATAAAAGCAATCAACCTATTTCACACCTGAACTTGCACTACATGATTTGCTCTTGGAACTAATCCATTACTACAGATCATCAGAATTTGCCAAGAAACATCAACCAAGTTTAGAAATGCACCAATTCTGCTTGATGAACAGCACCTTCAACAGGGAACAGGCCACCTCAGACAGAAAGCAGGGCAAGCAATCTGATGCAACGCTTTGATTTAAAAGAATTAGTAGCACAAAGTTGCTTGCAAAGAATGACTGTGTCTCTAATAACATGATTTGCATAGGATTCATCCTTCCAAACAAGCATATCCAAACAAAATTGCATTTTACATGGAAATAATCTAATCATATCATTCCCAGAGTGTAAAAGACATCCCCCCATTCCCTTATCTCCTGCTTATGCAAAATGCTTGTCCTGGTTAAACTGTGAAAGCAGCTGTCTCTCTTACCACAATGATTATTGGGAAGGAGGAGAACCAGCTCAATATCTGCACTGTTTTTGTGTGTCAGAGAACTAATTTATCACTAAACAAAAATGCTTTCACTTCTCTGGGGCATTCAAGTTCTCCCAAAAGTGAAGGGAGCTTCTCCCACAAGCTTAGGTCGCAGGCTAAGCTATTTTTTGAGTAGCTCTGGGGATAAAACGACCCCCAGAGGGACAGGAGAAGTCCCCAGGCTTCTCTGGACTCCACCACTAATTGATGTTTTTTTCTGACCATTGTCAAGTTTTTATACTTGATTCTTTTGCCACTTGGTATATTCACTTTGAGAGATAAGCTGTCAAAGACAGGAGCAAAAAGCCTGAAATATTTAACAGAGTTGTTTGGGCAAGACCCAACAAACATGAAAATCCCTACTATTTTTAAGGGGAAACTATCCACGAGGAACAATGGAATATCATTCCCTCTCATGTGTTTAGCACTGCACTGCAAGGCTCTGCTGTAACAGTGCTCCCCTACACCAACCCATGACTTGGACACAAGGTAAAGTTGGACTGCCAAGTCTCCAGCAGTGCAAAAGACAACTACACTGATTTACCCATCTCCCTTTCTAAAACCTGTAATAAAACATCAGACATAATGCTGAGGGAGTGCATATGGCTCACACACTTTAAACAAACTCAAGAAGGTTTTAAGGTTCAAACTCCAGTAAGACCAATTGAAGCAAAGCAGGACAAAACCTAAAATTGACTGAAGAACTGGAGGAAGAATTCAGAGTGCCTGAAACAAGGCTAACTCCTGAAATGAAAGTACTGCAATAATTTCATAAATCTTTCTGGAACTGCCTTACAGATTACAGATTTAATTAAGAAAAACATTATATTGAAGAGATGTTAAGCTTCCAGAGACCCAGCTACATACTTAAAACATGAAGAGTCCCAGGAGTCCTGGTGGGATGTCTGTCTTCAGATTTTACAGTGTTTAAGTTCATTACAAAATTACTTGACTTAAATTGTAAGAGGATGCCATCTGTTTTGGAGAGATGCTGAATACCACACAGAACATAAAATGAAACCAAAGTAGATCTACTATTGATTCTGTTCATTGAACAGGCCATAAAAGAAATACCAGAACTTAGTAAAAGGAAGTATTTCTCTCTCCACACTTCTCCTACTACTGGCTCTCTGACAAACAGAAATTAAAAAAAAAAAATACTAATTAGTATACTTAGGATGCAAGCACTTTATGTCCAGCTAAACTGATTTTAAGGCAATGTCCTCAGAACACACAAGGAAAAACCAGAGGGCAATCTCTGAGGAAGTCACATAACATGGAATGAGATGAGTCACTTGTATTCCCTCTGCCCCCCCCCAATTTTTGCTGACTGAGATGACACTCCCACAGAGACCTTCTAGTAGGAAACAGGTGTTTTGAAGTGAAGTAACTTGCCAACTTTAATAACTGTTTCTTTTCTCTTGTGCCTTGCTCTAGAGTTCATAGGAGATGAAGAAATACTCTAAGACACAGTAATTTCTCCAGGTTATCAAAGCAAAAATTAAAGTTTCATCCAAAACAAGTTAATTCCTTTCCTATTCTGGTTTATCAATGGATCTCCAGAACTATTTGGAAAGTGAAAAGGCAGAGAAAATGAAGTGCACTCAGTAATCACATACCCAATTCAACCCCCTGGAAAGGCAGCAAACTCTCCAGGCATGCTCTTCCACAGCCTCAATGCAAGGTGTATCCAGCAGGAATATTGAGGACTAGATGGAATATGCCTGCTCAAATCCAAGGCCTGTGTCTGCCAACAGGGAGCACAGAATTCATGCCAAGCAGGAGGAGCCCCAGCGTGGCTCCCTTGCCCCAGGCTGTGGAAAGAGCAGCAGCAGGGAGGCTGCCTGGGACTGCCTGTCCTGTCCCCCTACCTGTCCTACCCCACTGCCTGGCCTACCCCACAGCCTGGCGTATCCCCCTACCTGGCCTATCCCCCTACCTGGCCTATCCCCCTACCTGGCCTATCCCACTGCCTGGCCTATCCCACTGCCTGGCCTATCCCACTGCCTGGCCTATCCCCCTACCTGGCCTATCCCACTGCCTGGCCTATCCCCCTACCTGGCCTATCCCCCTACCTGGCCTATCCCACTGCCTGGCCTATCCCACTGCCTGGCCTATCCCACTGCCTGGCCTATCCCCCTACCTGGCCTATCCCACTGCCTGGCCTATCCCCCTACCTGGCCTATCCCCCTACCTGGCCTATCCCACTGCCTGGCCTATCCCACTGCCTGGCCTATCCCACTGCCTGGCCTATCCCCCTACCTGGCCTATCCCACTGCCTGGCCTATCCCCCTACCTGGCCTATCCCCCTACCTGGCCTATCCCACTGCCTGGCCTATCCCACTGCCTGGCCTATCCCACTGCCTGGCCTATCCCCCTACCTGGCCTATCCCACTGCCTGGCCTATCCCCCTACCTGGCCTATCCCCCTACCTGGCCTATCCCACTGCCTGGCCTATCCCACTGCCTGGCCTATCCCACTGCCTGGCCTATCCCCCTACCTGGCCTATCCCACTGCCTGTCCTATCCCCCTACCTGGCCTATCCCCCTACCTGGCTTGTCCCACTGCCTGGCCTGTCCCACTGCCTGGCAGCACCTCAGCACTTGGAGCAGCATCCAGGGATCCTCTCCAGCAGCCAACAGAGCTGCAGCTGCACAGGGAACCCATGGACTGCAGGCCTGTGGGAGAACAAGGCCATGCTCGGCTCTTCCCTTGGGTATCTGTGTTCTACTCCTACTCCCTTTATCTTTTCTGCCAGGGTTTTCTAACAATCCTTACCTTATCCATCACACCCAAACTTGGGATTTATTCAGTGGCTATAAACAAGGACACCCGGACATACATGGTTATATAGAAGTGGTACACAATCTAAAAACCTTAAGAACTGCCTGTGAAACATAATTCCTAGCGATTTCAGAAGAATAAATGAAAAAACCCAAACCTGTTGCCATTTGGTATCTTAGCTTTCCTACAGGAATCACTATTTCATTATTTATGATATAAACAGATTGCTTCTTAACCAGGTGCACTCAATGGTAGAGAAATGGCTTTCAATCTTTTCAGAAAATACCTCTGAAAACTTCTGGGATAAAAAGCAGCAGCACTGAAGTCCCACTAATACAGAGATGAGCCATGCTGAGGTTCCCACGGGGATCTCCTCCCAGTGCAGAGCAGGAGAGTGCTGCCCCACCACATACTTAACCTTGTCCTTGGTCTACACCAAAAGGGGCAAGCCTGCTCTGCTGCTCCCACACATTCCTGTGATCCCACACACAGGGAGGTGAGGCAGATTGCTGATCTAACCACAAAATTAATGCTGCAGATAAGGCAGAGTAAGATGTGTGATGTGACTAGCAGAGAGCTGAGCCATTCCTTTAAGCAGCTGCACTCCATTATCAGGTAAAAGAATATACCTTACCTAATTCCACTTGTGTCAAATATCTTTGTATTTTAAACTTATTTTTCTATTTCCTGTGCTTTATTTTAACAGTATTTCAATGTAATTCATTTTAGTGTCACGAGTTTGCGCACTGCTGCTATTTTCACCATTCACAGAGTACAGATTAACACAGGAAATTCCAAACAATGACAACAGATTTACACAGTAAAATCCCCTGTACCCCAATGGAGACTGGCTTCTCACATGCTTCTGGCAAGCAGACAAACCCCTCAACCTAACATTAAATCAAAGCCCCAAGCAAGTGCTAGAACCATTATAAGTGTTTCTAATTGAGCACTCAAAGTTGAGGTGCTCCAGGTAGGGTGAATTTCCAGGAACACAGTGCCTTGCTGCAGAGTGTGCTCCTGTTAGGACAACACTGGCAAAGCACTCATCCTGGGGGAGCGTCCTGTTCCCTTTCACCTGATAACTCATGTAAAATTAAACACTCACACATTTTATCTTCAGTAGGATTTTACCTCATGTTACCTTTCACTTTAATTAAAAATATATTGAAGCGTTCAAAAGAGGAAAAACTGGTATTTCCCACAAGCACAGGAGGTGCTTTTCCATTTTCACTTGATGATTGTTGTCAGCCTAAATCCAGTCTTTGCACTCCTGGGGAGCACAATGAGCTCATTCCAGAACCAGGGAAACTGTCAGATATTAGAACTAGATCTACTTCAGTAGAGTGAGCATTCACCTCTGCTGCTTGAAAATTAGTACTGCTTTTGCCAGGAGCAACAAAGATTAAGACTTAGTTGTGGAAACACACAGCTGAAGAAGACATTAAAGCACTATCTGTAATCATCAAGGGACTAATTCTGATCTCTGATGATAAATATTCAGCTGACTCCAATGGAATACAGCTGTCCCACTGAACAGAAAAAAATTTCAGTCTAAAATTTTCTAGGAAGTACATTTGTGAATACAGTTATCTAAAACCAAAATAAGCACCTTTCATTTTTCTATTTTAAAGGCAAAAACTGACCACAGAACTAAAAAGTACAAGATTACAACATTCTCCATTCAAAAATTAACTTCCTTATAGCAGAGGAGGAAGCAATACTGAACACCAATGTTGCTTCAGGTATCACCAATTTGCCCAGAACAACCAAATCCACACAAGAAATGCTGTAGCTCCTCTGCTGAATGTAGCTGTCACTAAAGGATCTGGTCACCTCAGAGGAGGAGCAGGCCACACCGATATAATATGATCAGATGTTTATTATATCGAGCAATAAACCTTGGAAACCAGATTAGGAAAATGCACCCTGTGCAGCTACTCCTGGATCTCTATTGCAATGAGTCCCTGTGCTTGCCACCTTATGTACTGTCCCAAAAACCCACAGGCCTCACCCAGGTATCACAACAGTACTACTGCAACCAGAGAAATTGCATTTGTTACTCATTCCTTCCAAAACCAGAAACAAAAGCCACCCACTGGGCTTCTGCACAAGGCAGTTCAGCTGACACATGCTTGGGCTGACGAGGTACCCTACCTCAGTGACCTAACCCACAGGCATTCGGCATTTGTGCATCATTACACTCCCCTGCCACTTCCAAGCCAAGCACTACCAGGTATTGCCCTCATGGAAATCTTGTCATTGTCTTCAAGTATCTTTATCTCTAAAACTGAGACCTGCCAGACATGTATCAGCTCTGTGGAAAAGCAGCATCAGTCTGGTTTATCCACAAACTTGATAATCCACCTTCCCCAAGTCAACCAGACTGCTTTGTATCCTTCCCCTCTGTGTGCACTGTTGCCTTGTTCCTTCCCCCCATGTGCCATCAGGCACAAACCTTCCCAAAAGCTTCAGACAGGAAGAGGGATCAAGGCTCACCAATTACAAAGTGAAAACAAAAGAACATCCTTAACACTCAGAAGTGTAATATGGAGTGAACAATACCCAAATGCCTGGGAAAGTACTTCAGATGAAATACTAACAAGCACAACCCCCCACAGAACAGAGACTTGAGGCCTACTGGAAAATACCAGAGGTCACACTGAAGCAGCCACTACAGCAACATCACTGAGAGGTGAAGGTATAAACCAAGAGAAACCCTGAGGATGACAAAAAATCCTATCAAGCAAGGCAGAGAACTGAGCTTGAGGAGGATGACCACAGAATACAGGCAAAAGTGATCATCAGGAACACATGCAACTGCATTAACTAGCAGAGAATACATGGTGGGGTGGTTGTCTGTGTGAAGTGACATGGACTGGCTGCCAAAAAGATTATCAGGAAATGTGCTTACAAGAACGAACTGTATATAGCAACAGGGAAGGAAGCCACGCTCATACTGCAAATCTGAAAGTGCAAAGAGCTACATTTGTGATTAAAACAGTCCAATCACCCCAAAATCTCAGCGCTGCAATCAGAGTTTGCCTTTTGGCTTTCCTTACACATGTATTCCACAGAGAGACTAATGTTTATTATGCTCAGTTCATCACACACATTTTATAATGGTAGTTAATGTCTGACCTTTATACTGTAAACCCCAGTCCCAACAGATATGAAGTGGCAGCACTTAAAATAAAACACTACAACAGTGTGTGTTTCCCAAAGCAGCAAGTGATTTCATCGATAGCACCGCTGACTGCTCTGAAGTACTACAGCTACACAATTCACACATGCAGAAATTTTTGTTTATAATAGATGTAAAAGAGCAAGGAAACTAAATTACTGTTGACAAAGGTACAACAGCAGGTTTTTTGACCAAAGATCCCTTTCCTTTCAAGATATCAGTGGATTATGAAACAGAAAAGTGTGTCATTGGAATGGGAATTAGTAGGGGGTAATTCCAGATGCTGAATGGAATGGAGTTAGTGAGGAATAATAGTGGACAACAATGCAAGGAAGTTTACTCACATCTCTTGCTTTACTGAGAACATGGAAATAGAAGAGGCTTATACTAACAAAAGCACAGAGACTTCTTTCAGAAAAATGTGATCTGGCTTACCATAGCAGAAACTTGAGAATTGTTTCATTTCACGTTTTAAAAAATCATAAGGAATTACATTCCCCAAATTAGCATTAAGACTTCCAGAAAGTAAGTTGTCTCCAAATCAGAAAAAATGCTAGCACACACATGTCGAGCAAAAAAACTGCTCCTTGAACAAAAGCAGAGAACATACTTTAGAGAAGAAAAAAGATTTAAATTTAAGCATGTAAAATAAGCCAGAAGACATATGGCTAAAAAAATCTATACATTTGTAACAAGAGAAAAGATATTAGACAAGTGTTAGGAGTACATAGTTAAAACACTTCAGCTCAGATGCAAACTTATTCTTGTAGGAGTTCATGGCTACTGTATCTTCACTCAGCTGGCGAAGTATATCACTGCTGTAATAAACTAATAGAAAAGTTAAACTGATTCAAAAAAGGTTAAAAGCATAGTAAGAAAAAAGTTCACTGCTACATAAGGTACATGAAATAGCATCAAAAGGTCAAAAGTATTTTTGCCATTATCTTTGGTGGAACTGCAGTTATGTAACTTACATTTACAGTTATGTAATTTACCAAAGGCAAATCATCCCTGATCCACCTGACTGACTGCTGAGGAGGGAAGACCAGAGAACACTGTAGTTCAACCTGAGCAAGGCACACCAGCACAGTCTGCCCTGGCAGAGCTGGGCAGCTGCAGCCCCAGTGGAGCATCAGGCTCCGCTGCAACGCTCGTGGTGCTGGGGATCCAAAGTCCAACCCCACCCAGCTACAAACGCTGGTGCTCAGAGCCCACAGTGGGGCAGCTCCTGTGCTGGCAGGGGGGAAGCTGAGCACTGTCAGCCCGTGCTGTGACCATGGCTGCTGCAAGAGGCTAAGGCAGAACAGCTGCCTCTGGAACACAGGCTCTGGCGATGGAATCCAACTGCTGACTTTCACCACTGAAGGGATAATTGCATCTAGGGAGATGGAAACAGATTCTTTTCTGAGATGCATGAGTGCAGGGTGAGAGGCACTGGGCCCAGGATGCTCCAAGGGAAACATTCTTCCCAGTGCATGTGATTAAGCAGTGAAACAGGAAGCCAAACTGAGGCTATGGAGTTGCCATGACTGGAGATTCTCAGAAATGCTGCACAAAGCCCTGATCAATTTTATCTAACTTTGGAATTAGCTCCCCTTGAGCACAGGGTCTGCCTGGATCACCTGCAGAAGTTGCCTCCAACTATTGTATGATGATAGTACCCATGTCCAGATTTGTCCTACGATCACATGAATTAAACTTGACTCAGGAAACTGCAAAAAGAACCCTTACGTTGGCCCTCAAGGAAATATGAAAAGAAACAACTTCTGTTTTCAGGCTCAGATGAGGTTCAAATTAACATTTCAGAGCTTCCAAAAGAATTTCACTACAGGAAGAAATAATGCCAGAATGTATTTTAATGGCTGTTTATGCTGCACTAAGGGGAGGAACCGGTGTGACTGCATCACATCCTGGGCAGTCTTCTCTACTTAGGCCTAGAAGGATTTTACAATTAATCACTTCTGCCTATGAATTGTATTGCTCCAGATTTTGGTACGTCACTGCTTTCTGGATTCATTCACTGTCAGAAAGCTTCTGCATTATACTTTTCACTACAGTAAGCCATTAAAACTGCACTTTATAGGTTCCCTGCCCCAGGGCAGGAGTGGGGGAAACGCATAGAAAGCCAACATAAAATTTTTAATTGCTTTAGTTTTCTAGAGTTTCATTTTCCCCTGTAGAAAAATCTAGTTTTTCTTTCCAGTCAAACACATTGGATTTTCTTGGTGAAATACCTAAATAAATGTTTTAAAAACATTTCTGCTATTGAAGGGGCAGAGTGACTCTAAAACCAAGACAATTTCCTAAGAGGTGAGAGAAAACATTTTAAATACAGGACACAAGAGCATAATTGATATGTGATCCTCATATCTATTTTTAAGAATTCTTCAGAAACAACAAAAAAAATTTCACTGTTGCATTTCACTTCTAGTACTGCAGTGCTCTGATTTTCCATCCCACCTCTTAAAGATCTTTCTACTTCAGAAAAAATAGTTAAGTGGATTTCTTATGAAAAAGAAAGGGCACAAAAACTCATCATCTTTCTAGAGGTCTTTCAGATAAAGTAAAGCATTAGGACTAAAAAATTTCCTCTCTCTTCACTTTCCTCAGTTTTGCAAGTCACACTGATCTGTTACAAACTGGAGACAAGGAGGTTATAACAAACTTCCCTGACTGTACTTGGTCTCACCAAGGAAATTCCATGTCAGTATCTCAGTAAAAAGTCAGATTAATCAAGGAGTATGCCACTTCTCTGAAAAGAAAAAAACATTCCTAAGACTCAAGACAACTTTAAAAAAGGTTGAACAATAAACTTTATATTTCACCTAAGGCTAAGTCTTACCACGGCAACTGTTAAGAAACAAAAATATTTAAAAGCAGCCAAGCAATCACATTTTTGCTTCTGTCACCTGTAATATAGGAAGTTTAGACTGGTTTTTGTAAACATAGGCCATAATTTCACACACAATTAAGTGAATGGTTAACTTTGCACAAGAGGAACCCTTCAACCTCAAAAAGATTAAGTGAATGCACATCACTGTATGATCAGGATTTTACAGCACAGCACTGATAACACAACTAAGCTTATACTGATAATAGAACCAAAATTAGCAACGTTTTTGTTCCACACCTTCCTTGTAAGTGAATAAGACCTCTAAATACAATAGAGATACCCTCTAAGAATCTTATCATAGTTGCAGTGGTGGTTTTACCACCTCTCACCCTTTGTTCCTCCCCTTCACCACCTCTCCAGTTGCACTGCTGTTGGATGTACCAGCTACCAGGGACAAAACACGTGCATCAGTGAACTGACCTTGTCCAAAAGGGTTAAGACTCTGACATGGTCTTGCCCCAGGTTCCTGTGGAGCTGCAGAAGCAGCTGAACAGCCCAAGTAAAACAGTGACATGAGCTGCACCAGCCAAGGCTGCTGCCAGAGAAATCCAGGAAGATCAGAGCCTTACCTAAACCTGCACCTACCTGTTCCCAACTCCTTTAGATGAATAAGCACTTTGGAACAAGTGGGGGCAGGGAGGTACCCAACGACCTTACCTGAGCCTGTGCTTTCCATCTGTTGAGCAAGCTACGTGTGCCATCATCGAGCTTTGAGAAGAAACTAAAGAGTCCTTTTAATTTACTTCATTTACTTAGTTTAAAAAGGTACTTCATTAGTACCTTTTTAAACTAAGTTTGCTAAGAGTCACCAAGATCTACTGCAACTGTGTCTGATGACCTATCGGGGGTAAGAACATTTACCCCAGGATGCAGACTGCAGTTTATACTCTAAAAATCAGCATTCATGATGAAGTTAAAAAGCTGACAGAACCCCCATGAAGACCATATAACTCTCCTAGAACTAATAACTGAAAGCAAAAATATTTCACATTTCACTTGTCCTGATTTGCCTCAGTACTTTCTGTTTGTTACACTAGGAACAGGCTGTGACTGAGTAAGATCCATTGTTTTTCAATAATCAAGTCTGCAAACCATGGGTGTAATTACCCCTGACTAAACTATCCTCACTGGTTTTTTTTTTTAAACTATACTCTGAACTTTGTGGAAATCCTAACAAATGTCACTGCAAACTAGTATTTTATCTTCTTGTTCCAATGTATCTATTTATTACTGGTTGAGATTCTGTTACTGGTTTAGATTCTATTACACAAAGTTACTTTCGCATGAGTGAAAATAAAGAATATCTAGGGAATTTTAAATTTGTATGTATTTTGTAGGTTTGTTTATTCCAGAATATTGTACAATGGTCAAGCTGTGCTAGCTTAAAGTAATTAAGTTCTTAAAATGCACATTATCAATCCTCACAAGTGATTCTCAGAAGATTTTACTTTTTACTCATTTTTTTCCCTGATACATAAGACATCAGTGAACACACAAGCATGTTTGATGAACAAATACAGACTCTGGTAGATGACCTGAAGCAAATTTAACATTATAGAACAGTACTTCCATGCCTATCTCCAGATTATATTAGTCGCTTCTGACATTCACATCCAACACTTTTTAAAAAACAATTTTATGCAACTGAAAGGTTCAAGAAGGCTGAAAAGAGCTACAGACCTCAAAAAAGCCCTGGAAACATAGAAGGCAGGATCTGTATATGGGATGACAGATCCCAATTCATGTTTAAGTTTGTAAAAATAATAAAAAAATAAACCTCGATTTCCTAAATGAAAATAAAAGCAGAGAAGAAATAATTTTCCCAAGAACTTGCCCCTGTAGAATCACTTTTTAAAAATTACTTTGGAATATATGTGATAGTAGCAGAACAGTAAAAATAACCTGAAGAAATATCTCAAATTGGGAAAAATATTTTAAACATATTTTAGTATAGGCTTACTGTAGTGTGTTTTTTCTGTATAAGAAGCACTACCCCAAAATATTAAGCATTTCAGCTGTGTATGTCTGCTGAGCCTGAGCCTTCTATTCAAAGAGCAAAGTACATTTCAGAACTTGTTTTTCTTTCTGAACCATTAATCCAAGCAGTACTAGCAAGCTACCAAAAAAAAAAGAAAAAAAAAAAAGAAAGCCACCAAAACCTACAAAACCTCTTACAAGCTCGAGGGACTCTAGAAACTCAAACAAAGCCCCTGCGGTCACTGGTTGGTCACAAAACACCAGTAAAAGCACATCTCCCCTGCTGGAGCCGTAGTCTGGCACTAGGCCTCAAAAACAAGGAGCCAGCATGGGCGCCAGAAAGTGAGCGTATCTACGGCAAGGCAGCCGGGGAAGCCTTTCCCCTTCCTGCCAAATAGTGATCCTCGAGGAAGTCACCCACAGCAGCAGCAATCCCTGAAAGGAGCGCGGCTCCCTCCCGCTACCCCGCACCTCCTGGGGAAACCCTCCCGGGGAACCGGCACAGGAAGGGCAGCACAAAGGAAACTCCTGTGCGAGCTGAAAAACGACGGCAATTCAGAGCAGTTCCCACACACCTCCTCTGCAAAAAACACCTCCGCATTGTCCCCTCTTCACCAGCAGCACCCAGACACAATCACAGGATGGTTACAGAGCCCAGAAAGAAACAATCTGAGCCACTGACACCTTAATGTAAATAACACAATTAGATACTGCAAACACAGTTATACAACAGTGTACAGCAGATATTGCAACAGCAGCTGAACTTGCCACTTATAAAACCTGAATCTCTCTTAAAATCCAGGAAAAGCAACAGGTTTTTACTGTGCTGACCAGGATCGGTAAGACCTGACAGACATCCCAGAGCAAAGCCTATACAAGAAGTCTGCCCGCGTTAGATAAAACTATCAGCAAACTAAACTAATCCACAAAAAATTAAGTGGAAACTAAGGAAAACTTGTTTAGCTCAATGAAGCAACCTACAGGCAAAAAGAGAATCCTGGGAGAATCGCACTGCATAGAAATGCAAGATTTGTTTTAAGTCACAACTGAGAACCACCAAAACAGTCACACTTACATTGTTTCTCCAGTCTTAGCAACATGACAAAGAAACTGATCCAGTATCGGACATACTTCCTTCTTTCCTCTCTTCTCAAAATCTGTTGGCATGAGAACGACACAAAAAGAATGGTAAAAGAAGACGGAACAGAATAAAAATTCCCAATAATTAGCGATTTGCCTCAACCATCAGTACAGCTCCCACACAAACACTGTCGTGCTCTCACAGTGCTCCGGCTGTTCCCACGAACTCCACCAGCTTCCCTGCCCTGGGAAATACTTATTATTTTTCCTGCGGAGAAACCGCACGCGCCAGAGTAGCAAAAGTTGATTTGCAACTTCTTCTGAGCAACTACGGCACAGAAAGAGGCCGATTTCCTCAAGCTGAGCCCAGAATAGAGAGGGCTGTGGAGGGAGAAGGGGACAGGTCCGGGCTGGGCCGGGATGCGGGGGAAGGGGCCCGGACTCAGGAAAAGGGGCCGGGATGCGGGGAAGGGGCAGGAATGAGGGCGAAAGAGCGGCCAGGCCGGGGAGCCCAGGGCGGCAGCCGGGGAGACCCGAGAGCCACTGATCCCCCCCATCACGCAGCCCCGAGGATCGTTGGGTAGGGGGATCGGGGGCCCTGCCCTTCACTTCCCCACAACGACCTCCGGGCTCTCCCTACTCTGCGGGACCCGCCCCCAGCGAGCAGCCCCCTCACCACAGCGCGGGGACCCGTGGCCCTCAGCAAGGGGTGCTCCCCCCACAGCGTCTGAGGGACCTCAGTCTTCCCCTCAGCGCGGCGACACTGCTCC
>VZTN01019836.1:1851542-1970334 GCA_013400515.1 Erpornis zantholeuca | reverse complement strand
GCTGCAGCGTCCTCCTGACTGACCGGCAGCAGGGTCTGAGGGCGGCCCTGGTCTTCTTCTCGGGCCGCGGGCTATCGTCCTCCTCATGCTGGCCCTGCCATGCAGATCCTCGGCGGAGGAAACGCGGAGCCTTCCCCCTTGATACCGCGGCCCCTCAGGGAGCTCTCGTGCCTTCCTCCCAGCTTTCAGGCTGAGGGTGACCGCACTCCTCCCGCCCACCCCAAATCCCTGTTTGTGCAGGGACGTGCCTGTCATTTTATTCTCGAGCAGATCACAGAATATGCCGAGTTGGAAGGGGCCCACCATCTAGTTCAGCTCCTGGCCCTGCACAAACACCCCAACAATCTCACCCTGTGCCTGAGAGCGTTGTCTAAACGCTCCTGGAGCTCTGGGAGCCTTGGGGCCGTGACCATTCCCTGGGGGGTCTGTTCAGTGACCCACCATCCTCCGGGGGTGAATCTTTTCTTAATACCGCGCCCAAACCTCCCCGACAGCTTCATGCCATTCCCTCGAGTCCTGTCACTAGTCACGGGAGTGAAGAGGTCGGCACCCGCCCCCTCCGCTTCCCCTCATGAGGTGCCCCCTCAGACTCCTGCAGGAGACTCTCCGCCCGCCTCTCCCACCCTGGCACACATTCCCTGCGCTCCCGGGACCATCCCGTCACTCATCCTTGGCCAGCACACGGCTCTTAGGAGAGGACGTGAAGGCCTGGCAAACCTGTCACTCCTTCCTGGCCAAGGTCCCAAGGTGAGGCAAAGAGCAGATAAGAGGCTCTAGCCCAGCCCCCTCTACTAACTGGGAAAGATTTCAGTTCACAGCAAATCACCTTTTCTTTCCATTTTCAAAGATGAAACAATCTAATATAATCCTAGAACACAAAAACCTTGTAGGTAAGTTTCATCATCTGGTTGTTGTGTGATTGCAGGCAAAGGGGTGAGGCAATCACACCTGAGCTTCTTCATTAATGAAACATAAATGATAATTACTCCTTGTAAGGTATTTGACACACCTTGTAATAAAAATGTACACAGAGAGGATGATTTCATTTTGTGTCAGTTCCCAGCCTGCTTGTAGAGTATTCACTGAGATCCAACAGTAAGAAAAATCACCTTGCTGGGGAAGATGTGGTTTAAACATCTAACTAAAGAACAATGAGAAACTGTTTTACAATCCAGGTTGGTTTTTTTTTCTTGCACTAAATTTACACAAAGCCTCGTTAAGATTTATGTTTTAGATTTAAATAAAACATACTTTTTGAGAGTTATAGGTTGTCCAACCCCTGGGCATGGATGAATAATTAAAATTTTTTGGGGTGTAAGACCTACAGCTACTTCTGCTCTCAGTAATGAAGCTTAGATTAGGTATCTAGAGATCCCTGACCCAACTCAACTTAAAGCAGTTTCCCTTCACTGATGTGTGACAGCAATTTGTAAGGTATTTCCACCAAGTTTGAACCAAAATTGATTGCTGTACGTTGAAACAATCTGTAGCAATTCAATACAGCATCACACGAGATGCAGCAGAATCCAGTGAGAATAAGAAAATAAGAACAATCTAGTATTTCAAGACCCACTTAGGTCTTCAGAAAATATTGTACATCAATACATATCAAAAGATTTACAAAAAGAGCATAGGGATTTTGTTTGGTTTCTTTTAATTTATAGCTGCAGAAACCTGAGTATGGTACAATACCATGACACTAAGGATCATGGATCTCTGAACCATCCAGAGAGCGAAAGTTATTTTTTTTCTTTAAAGTACATCACAGCCACCTTGAGACAATGTTTCTTCTCTGTGAAAATGACTAAAAATCTTTACAGTGCTTTTAAAAAATCTGGAAGACTTAGGAGTATGGAAGGATGAGAACAGCTCACACACAGTGCCTTAAAAAAAAAAAAAGAGGTTGAAAACAGAAAAATGGTATTTGTGGTATTGGTGCTTCTTTTGAAGCTTCTTTTGTATCTCACAGGAGATACAAAAAAACCAGGAATCCTTAGAGGTGACAAACATCCCAGGCTTTTCCTGGCTCAGCCACTGACCCCAGCAAGTCCCCAGGGATTGTCTCCTATTAATCCAAGGGCCCATGGCAAACTAGCTGGTGCAGTTTTCTTTCCAAGCTGTTTCTCACACCTTCCTCCCAGTATATCCCTGGGACAGGAGCTTCCTGACATCACCCCACAAACTACGGGAGCAGTCAGACTAAAACCAAACTTGTTTTCTCACCTGGAGCCTCAGGTGTGAGGAACCATGGTGCCCTTTGGAAATGATGACCGAAATGGGAAGGAGATCTTGCTCTGGAGGTGTGAACCCTGAAAAGGCACCTGCTGTGCACAGTTCTAACCCTCACAGGAGGGAATTAACATTTTCAGAAGGATTCAAGAAAAGATGCTTCTAGAAGAACAGCTCTTTAAAATACAGAGCCATGTCATTGGTATTAATTACCAAAACTTAAATGATTTTAGGCTATACTGTAGTTTTCATGAAGTAATAGCAGCAATTAAGATACATTTATAGAAATGTAAAATTCAAATTAAAATATTTTACCTCAGAAGAAAACATTAACAAAGTGCTTTGTTCATCTTCAATGCTGATTCTCAATTTGGTGTTTTGTCTCCATTTTCATTTCAAAGGAAGTGTTGACAGTTTGGTTTTTATTCTGATCCAGAATGAAAGCAAAGTTTCCAAACATTGCTCTTTCTTTTGAAGCTCAGATAGCAATTCCTTATCTCATGCCAGCGGGAGGTGCAGGCTGATCCCAGCATAAACAAGCACTTGCCTCGAGAGCAGTGGGGGAATGTTTCCAGCCTCTGGAGGGAAGATCCTGGTGACTGTCCCATCCCACCTCAGCTCTGGAGGGGTGCTCATTCTTTATTTACTACCATCACATATTGTTGTACCTGATGGAGAGGGGAGTAAGATTCTCTGACAGCTGATAAAGTGTCAAGATTTATTTCTTTCAGTTAGTTGTACTTTATTCCCAGGTTGGGAAATCTCTCTTCTCCACACAGCAATACTGGCTGGAGCCAGGTTTGCAAGTGAAAAACCTTCAACAACTGAGCAGTGTGACTGTGAGTGTGTAACACACCCCACACACCCCCAGCCCTCCCAGAACCCACCCACAGGATGGTGTTTTACAGCTGCCCCCACCTCTGCCCATCCACACCAATGCCAGTTTTATTCCTCTAATACTGACTTCAGAGAGCTGAGGCTGAGCCCAACCCAGCTGGGAACAGTCAGCATCAGGGTTTGGCTGAACAGACAGGAGTTCCTGGCACTCAGAGATGTCACAAGCAAGGACAGTGAAGCTGTGACCATACAAGAATGTCCAAAAAATGCATACAAGAACAAGGGAGGGGAAATGATGCTAAATGACTCCAAGGAGTGAAACATAATGGAGAAACAATGAAGAGTAAAAGGTAAAACTTCAGTTTTCTTGTTTCCTTTGAGAGCAGGTTCTGATCTATGCTCACTGTAACAGAACTGGAGCTGCAGCATGACACACGAGCACTTTGGGGAAAGTTAAATATATTTGTCTCTTTATATCCAATATCAGACTCTCTCACTACAGTAAAATTGTAAAAGAGGAACATTTATCTGTGTTGCCTGCTGTCATGCCCTGTATACACACACTTTTATAACATCACACATAAAAAAACTCTATCCCAACCAGACCAGCACAAAATCTTGCCTTTAAAAGAAGACTAGCAAAGTACAGAGCTTGCTTAAAATTTCATTTATTTGCACTGTAAGCCAAGGGATCAGCCTCAACCCAGAAATGCACTGCTCAGCCTCCTTGGGAGCTGTAACAATCAGTGCACTTGTCAAAGAAAAATCCACAAGCAATTCAGTGACAGAGAAAAGGGACATTTTTACACACACGCTCGTGCTGTGCACACACACACACTGAGCAGTTTCCAGTTTCCACTGTAAGCAAAATGCTGGTGAGCTCTATCCATTATACCATTGAAAATAACTAAAATACAGGAGAAGAAGGGGAAATGAGGACATAAAGTCTTTGTACGTATTTACACATCCCATTATTAAGATAAATGAAGGCTAATTAACATGGAATTAGCCACAAGTATGAAATACAAAATTAATTAAAACTGCTTTCTAAGTAAGATGAATATAACAATCAACTACTGTTAAAACTAAAATATAACATGGTTTTGGAAGCTGTAGTAAAATATAAATTAATAATTCTAACAACAGCAAAAAACAAAGTTACATAATTGTTTTAAAACACTTGGGAGAGCTCAAATTATTGCTTTTTTCCTCAGAAAAAGCCCAGCGGGGGGAACCTCCCCCATTCTCCCTGCCAGCTGATATTACATTAACAAGAGTCTTCATGTTAAAGCAAATACTTAATATATTTAATAGCTGTTGAGAACATAACTCAGTTCTTCCTAAACAAAATGTAGCACCTCCTGTGAACATAAAAAGCACTGCTTTAATCTCTAATCAGTTCATATGCAATAATGCCTTTGTTTTGTAATGAATTCCACTCCTTCATTTGAATGTGCCCATAGTTGCAGGGTTCTGCTGAATCACAGCTTACACAACCACAGCCTCTGAAACTCCAGAGCCTCAGCACTGGGGCTGCAAAGGTCTGGGCAGCAAGACTTTGCTCTGCAGCTTTCAGTGGCTTGGAGACACCATGGAAATCAGGAATTCGGCCTGCCCAGCACACAGCTCCTCCAGCCTCGTTAGACCTGCGTCAGCTTTACCCTGATACTTGAAAATAAAGACCAAAAAGCAAGCTAATATTTTATACAAGCTCTCAGAATTCCTGGCCTAAAGGTTTACCTGTCATACATTATTTTAAACTTTTTAAATTGGCAGCTTCACATTCTTTTCTCTGCCTTCTGGTTCTGAAATCTTCAATGCTCATTTGGGTTACATTTCAAACTTCTCTCAGTAGGTAGAAGTGTACTCTTGTTTAAATTGGCAACTGAAACTTCAGCTGAAACAGAAAATCCTAAGGCAAGTTTGAAAGGCATCTCTGCTCAAGTTTAAATGACTTTCTGGGTCCCAGGCTTTTAATCACAACAGTCAAGCTGCCTCTGTCCTTCACATGTCAATTTACACTGAGGTGGCAAACACTGTGAGATAAGGGCTGGAGTCAGAACACATTGTTTAATCAAACTGTGATTACAATTTCCAGCAGAGGTGCAAACAAGCTTTCTGTTCCTGTCATGCCTGTGAGGTCCAGCAGTTTCACTGTCTGTTACTCCAAGCCCCTGTCCCAACACTCCCCCCCACTCAGCTGCCTGAAGTCCTGCTCCCTGCCTGTCACAGACACTCCCAGACTCCAGAGTTTAGGAAAAGCTTCTTGGAACTCCAGCCTGTGCACAGGCTCTTATCTGGCAGCCTGGGATGGCACCAAGGTGGTGTTTTTCCTCCTCTCAGGAACTGCCGCACAAGGGGAGAGAAATGTGCGAGGCAAAAGGGAGACTCCTGGAGTCTGTTTCCTTATGAAACCCTGCATTAGGCCTGACTGGATAGGGAAGAAAGCCCAAAACTGCAATTCCTCAGAAATCCTATTTTAACTTTGGGAACATATCCTTTCCCTCACCTACAGTCCCTAACCATATCTCTCTGACAAATGCATGATAAGTGTACAGGATATCCCACCTGTGCCAGTTTTCCTTTCATTAGGGGAAGGCTTCATTATCTCACCCTGCTCCTACTTTGCCTGTTAGATACAGAAGTGAGCAGTTCCAAGTCATGGCTGATGTTTTCTGCTGAACAGACTTGAAAAGTAAGATCATTTTCTCTGCTACTTCCTTGAAGTACTCCTACACACACCCTTGGGGCTCACTCCTAGAAAATGCCCTCTGGGAGTCTGCTCTTGGATCACAGCTCTTTAGGAGTGAGTCTGCTCTTGGATCGCTGCTCTGTAGGAGTGTCCTCACTTCCAGTTCCCCAGGGATTGGTCCCAAGCCCCTTTCAGCTACTGCAATTTAAGTAAGCTCTTTGTGCATATCACAAGATGATGATCATACTTTGGAAATTTAAGCTAAATGAAGTATTTTAGATAAACATCAAAGTCATCTTGTAACCTCCTCACTTTGAGGCTATTCATTATGATCCCAGCATAAAGCTCTCAACTCCTCACCCGTGGAAGTGTTCAAGGCCAGGTTGGACAGGGCTGGAGTAACCTGGTCTAGTGAAAGGTGTCCTCTGCCCAGGGCAGTGGGTGGAACAAGATATCCATGATGATTCCTTCCAACCCAAACCATTCTGTGGTTCTGTGGTGCCAGAAATGGAAGTGCCAGGCAGAAATACATTTCCATGCAGGAGAGAGGGGAGTCAGGGGCAGCACAGGCTGAGCAGGGGTGGAAACCTGTCTGGCTGTTGTGCAGGGAACAGCACTTAAAAAGGAAAATGGATCAATAGTACCTGGGTTTGTACTCTTCATTGACAATAGTGTTGGACTGTGCTAATGCAATTCACATTACCAAGCCAGAGAACACATTCTTAAACTGTAAGGGACTGGGGAGGCAGGCCACAACTGTATTCCACAAAGAAAGGCTTCTCCTCCTGGTCTCAGCAACAATCTCAGTAGGCTTCTAGGATTTCATGCTTTTTGTAATTTCAAGGGTCATTAGGAAATTGGATAAATAAATATTTTAATTCTGAGTTGCAGTAAAAGAGTTCGTATTCTTCATTTATACCCTTCATAAAATGGAGTACAAGACTTAAAACTTCTGTGTAAGAAGAGAGCTGCAGTTAGTATCTGTGGTTGGCCCCCAAGTAGACAATGACACGATTTTCATAGACCTTCTTCATAGTTTTCTCAATTTGCTTTAAAAATACTTGTGGAATTCTCCCACATAAAGTGTGCACTGTATCCAGAAACTTTGACTGCAGAGGGTAGTACAAGGACTGGAAGAGATTGTCTTCAAATGGAAACTAAAGAAAAAAGAAAAGAATTTTTAGTTTTCACTAATTGTGAAATGGCATTTTACAAGTTTCTGTAAGAGAAAACCTTCCATAGGTGGGGAATGTCTTGTCCCTCACCTGACTGAGAGTCACCAACCCCATCATTTCACACCCTGCCTGAGTGTGCATTTACAGGAATTTTATTAATGTAAGGATACTGTAAGGAAACAGGAGTTTTGGCAAGCAGAGCTGTATGCAGACAGCATCCCAAATGGACACAGGCACCCATGTCTGCTTCTGCCCTCCTTGTGCTCAGGGAGGACAAGCTTTCCCTGGCAATTACGGACCAGAGCTGCAACCCCAGCATGAGTAACTCCACTCCAGCATCTTTTTTCTACCTTCACTTACAGAAAAGCAATTTATTGGCCTTTTTGATTACCGTATGCGAAGGAGCAATGCTTGAACCACCTCAAATGCATAGGAGGCCAAAGCAGCCATGGTCATGTGGGTCTGATGGGTTTTACACAAACACAGCTACCCAGCCTGTTCGCTGGCAGAGCAATCCAAGTGAAGCAGGAATTCACCCTGGGATACAAGGAGTGGCTCTGGGGAGGCAGCACTTACATCCCGGATCACTTCGTAGAGGGCCTTGAAGGTGGGCTGCTTGTCATCGTGGTAGACGCCTCTGTTGCCGTGCAGGATGGAGACCCCCTCCTCCTCCGCCCCCCTGCAGTTGCTGCCGTACATGCAGTGGTCGGGCCGGTAGTTCCACTGGCAGGGGAACACGTACAGACACTCTGCCCACGTGGGCCAGGGCACAGGGAAGGAGAAAAGACATGTCAGACAAGAATTACAATGAAGTAAACCAACCTGGGACTGGTGATTAGGAAATACTCAGTTACTTCTCTTGCAAGTATACCGATAGGGACATTCCTTCCCTCATGGGTGACTACACACCCCAGCTGTCGGTCCTGAACTAACAGGACAACACAAAATCTGGGACCAAATACAATTCAAGGGAGCCCTCCAGAAAGATGAAGGAAGACTCAAACCAGAGTACACACCAGGCAGCATTGTCCAGTGCCCTCTGCCATAGGCAGGAGTTTTTGGAGTGACAGGAATGACTTGGGAAGCACATACAGCAGTGAGGGTTATGAAAAATCCTGACTCCTCCTGGAGCCAGCATGGGAAAACTCACAAAGTATATCCAGTGTTTGCTGCTGAAGCTGTCACGGAGGCCATGACAATTTGTTACACAGCAGAGCATAAGGGGTGGTGTATTTTATCCACAGACCTCCAAAGAGCCATCATCCATTAATTTCACAGGTCTAGGTTATTTAGAGATGAACCTAATTTCTCAAAAGGGCTCATAACTCCCTTTCTCCTGGTGATTTTTTTTTAAACTCTGTGCACACAGTGCTTGCAATCTGCTTGTCATAAATCACTCCAGTCTCTGCAACCTTTCTGCCTCAGCCCTGGGGAACAATGAATCATGGCTGGTGCCAGCAGGGCATGGCAGAAGCACTGAAGATTGAATTCTTCCCTTGGCCTTTCCCAGCTTCCTGGGAAGCCTGCAGCTGGTCCCATGTGGTTCTTGAAAAGCAGCACTAAAACTTTCTGAATGTTTCCTTCCCTTAAGGCCTCTCTAGCAGAGCTCTCCAGAAAGGGAGAGCAGTCTTTGGAGATGGGCAAAGGTAATAGAGTACTCTGTGGTTTTAACTCACATCTATAAAAAGGCACCTGCAGCAGTTTTGGTCAATTCCCTCCCCAGCCAGTCTAAACAACCCAGAGCTTACGACCCCAGAAAGTCCAGTTTTCTGTGTTAATTGTATTTAGTTCTTTTGTTTTCTTTTCTTGAGCAGTCTCATATGATGCAATTCATAAAAAAATTCTTTACGAGTTCCAAGGAAAGGACAGACTGGGGTCCAGAGGAGTCCCCACATGTGGCTTTGATAGAGAACACTCATCACAAAATTAAAGTATTTTTGCAATTTTTGGTTTTTTCCTGCACACTTCAGTGAGCAGCTTGAGTTTGACTTCACAACTAATTTGGCTCCATCTTTCTCTTTCTCCAGGAGACCATACTCCCATAATATTAATTTCTTTTTGGAAATTAATTGCCACTCTATTTTTCCCTAGGACTGGGGGTAATATATGGTGTAGTATCAGGGACACTGATGTTTGACATCTGTCTGCAGTAAACAGATGTTTGCTTTTTGCTTTGCTTCTCCTCGCTCCTGCAATTTTCCTGGATTTGGGTATACCCAATTACCTACCCTGTGACTTCTTAGAGAAAAAGAAAAGGGAGCAGAATAAATAAAGACAATTCCAAACTTGTTTTATTCTTAAAATCACTTGAGGTGACAAGCTCACATAGGAAACCAGGAAAAGCAGTAAGGATGGATACTCAGCATCCACTTAGAAGCATGAAATAAGGTTCTCAGCTTCTCTGGGAGTGTGTGCTATGCTCCAATGTTTAAATCCCTGCATTTCTCACGTTTAAATCCCTGCATTTCTCACCAGCAGGGCATCAATGACAGCATCCTGGTGCCTGCTGAGGCCAGGTCACTCAGCTCAGAGGCTGGAAGCTGCTTTAGATGAGGTATTCCAATGACTGTGCCCACTTGCTGTCTCTATTTGCTTTGTTACTTATTTGTGTAAGAATCACAAGTCAGCTGAATAGCAGAAAAACAGGGATTAGCTGTGGAGAAAACTTAGCATTTTCACATTCAGATAAACATCTGAAACAACAACATTTTTGCAGCTACACTCTGGTCCAGTGACCCCCTGAAGCACACACATAATGTGAACTTCATCTCTTCACTTCATCATTAATTTTATACCTCGTTATTTTCTCAAATCTCCAGAAAACAGATTTACACATTCAGTGGAGACAAGTCCAAGCCCCACCACTTGCAGCAATGCCAGAAGTATTTTTAGAGGTTATAAATCCTACAAGGATGCAGTTACACAATAACTCCACATCACAGTATTTATGCATATTACAAATAAAAATTATTAAAAAAAAAATCAAGATATTTTTTCAATACAGATAATCACAACTCCGAGAATCATTCCTTACCTGGGTTAAAGTAAAAAATGATATTTAGCAAATCCTGGTCTCCCCACGTGATGTAATTTTTGTACTTTTGGTACAATGGATATAACATTTCCTCCCAGGTCAAACCTCCTGGTATCAAGCTGTTCTGCAGGGCATGAAAACAGAAGCAAGGGGTTAATATCACAATCAGTGCTGTGATATCTGACTCAGAGAGGGGCACACACAGGTATCTGTAAGTTCTGCTAAGCCATGTCAGGCACCCAGGTGAAAAATGAAGGACTGTCAGCAATTGTTAGGCCTGGACAGGGTTGTAACAGCAGAACCCACAGTGTTTATCTAAACAGGAAAACAAGGTCTCCTGGGCCCAGCTCTGATGTCAGCTCCTGCTATTCACAATCTTCCTATTCCAAGTAACAGGAGGGGGAAAAGGTAAAAAAGTGGAAAAATGCAGGGGCAAGGTGAAAACCAAGGTATAAAAGAAAGGAAAAATACAGACTAAAGATCATCTTCTCCTGGAATTATGGTAGCAAGAGCAATGTTTGATTTTTTTTTTTAACTCCAGCTGTTCCTGTAACAATGCAGGAAACCTGTGGCCTTGCCTGAGGAACCATGTGGGGTAAGCAAAGTTTTAGTGATTACAGAATATGTGCTTAATGACACAGATCCATCGTGAAAATGTTCCCTTCTCACTTACACCAGCTCACAGTCATTTATCTGCACCAGGATGCAAAAGTCTATTTACAACAGATGCAAAAATTCCCAATTTCTCTGGGTACTCACATCAAGCTTTCCAATTTAAAAAGAATGCAGCGACTGCACTGAAGATCCTTGAGTTTGTTCTTTCATGTATCTTTTCAGGGAAAAGTAAGAAGTTGGGAAAGCCACTTTTTAACATTGCTCCCAGACTGCTTCAGCTGCAAGTTCTCACTACTCCAGCCTCGAGGAAGTTTCATTTATTTTAACAACCATGTTCACAACTGCTTTTAGCATCCAATTACACATATTCTGTATTCCTCCCATTCTTTGCATTACGAACTTTATGCAATTTTACACCAAGCTTTCCAAGATGTGAAAAACACACCAATCCTGAGCTTCTGCAACAGCTGCATTAGTTCTCACCTTGAAGTGAGTGCTGCGGATCCGTGTCAGATTCATCAGCATCACCCCGGAGTTGACGCCGGTGGTGCCATAGTAAGGGTGCCGGGCGAAGCGGCTGTACCAGCCAATCTTGGGGATCTCGTGCTCCGGGGCCATAGCAGCCAGCTGGGTGGAGTTGAACTCTCTCAGGAGGTGCCAGATGTCATCGATGGGCCTCAGGAACAGCACATCAGTGTCCACGTAAAGCAGGGAATCCACATCCTTTAAAATCACCTTTGGGGTTTGCGCAGCGAGATGAAAAACAGATCGGTGAGACAACAAACATGATGTACTTTTATTTTAAACTGATAATTTGGAAGAGGTTATTGATTTATCAGCTAAATATAATTACACAGAGGAACAACAGTTATCAGATTATTGGCTTCTTGTTTGCTGTGGGTGTTTTTTTTTAACATTTGAACACAATGGAACAGCTACCAGAGCACTGGGACTGGATTAACCCTCATATAAAGCAGCAATCCACCAAGCTGCCAAAAATACCTGCAAGGACTACTTAGTATCTGTTCACAAATTACATGTAAATAATATATATTTACAGAGCTCTTTTCAAGATCTGTAAGTGGTGAAGCATACAGTGTTCACCACTGGCAGAAAGGGTAACCCAGGAGAGCAGAAAACTTCTAAGCTTATATTCAGTATTAATATATACAACTGTTTCACATTAATTAAGACAACCCCATTGATCACAAATATATGTGCATCCCCCTGAAGAACAAAATTTGGATGTTCAACAGAAATGTCACATTAAAACACACCAGGTCATATTCTGAGCTCTGTTACCTGATTCTGGATGAGGAATAACCACAGTAAAGCTGGTCAGGTCACAAGGGTGTAAAGTGCAGATTAGAGCCAGGATATTTCAGCTGTTCCTGCTGACCGTGTTCCCCCTTGTGGCTGCCCAAATCCTTACACACTCCTGCATTAATATCCCATGGTGGGACAAATGATCTGGTGCTTCAAGTCTTTGTAAAGCAATAAAGATCATTACCTACTGCTGATACCAGTTCCAACTGCATTTTTCCTGGTCTTCTTCATTATTTGCTAAAACTGTCCAAAATTTCCTGAAGGACTGATATTTTCCTACTTTGGTCCCAGCCAAAAACCCTGTTTATTTCTCTCTCTTTCTTTGAAAACCAAATCCAAAAGGCTTTGGATTTTCACCATCTTGTGGAACACAACAATCACTCTCTCATCCAACTGAAATTATATTAACGACAAACTCTCCTATTTTATGCAGGTTACAAGAAACTCTACCAAAGAAATTGGGTTTTACATAAATCCTAATGTATTGTGACTGAGGATTACCTGTGAAACAGAGTGAACAACATCAGGATTTTCAACAAGTGGGCGAAAAGTATCACCTCTAAGCATGCTCAACAGGAATCCATTAAGATGCCAAATCCGTGAGTAAAGACTTAAATGAGATTTTTCACCTGACTGAACACTTTGGGATTCAGACTGACATTTAGTCAAGTTTAACAAATCCCTGACCTGCATTTCTGACAGGATAACTACATGTTCTTCCTACAGAACAGGGCAAGCAGGAGAAGGAACTGTCTCTGCATTTTAAAGCAAAGTTATGCTTACAACAAACTCCAAGTAAACACATGCAACACAATCCAGATCTCTCTGCTGGATGGAAGATTATAGCAAACAGCATTTTCCCACAAACCAGCATGTGGAGGTATCAATAAATGAGTGACAAACAGTTCAATAATACACTAGGAGCTCAGAGTAAATATTTGCAGATGTTAAGTATCCTCAAGCCCAGTACTAAAAAACCAAACCAATAAAAAAAGACAGCTACTGTAAGAGCAAATCAATAGAAAAGAGACAGCCTAAAAGGAGAAAAGGGCTGCAGTTTAAAGATATCCTGGATATTGTGTATTAATTACTCAGAAGTACCTAATTCATAGGGACCTGCTATATGAAGTCACATAAAATCAAAATACATTAAAAAAAGAATAATCACCCCAAAATTTTATCTGAGACAGGAGGCAACACTGGAACACAAGCAGAGCAGAAGCTATTAGACTGTGCCTGTGGGATCCACAGCACATTGCAGACCATGTAAGATTTTTGTCTAAGGGGGCCCTGGTAAAAAGGCAAATTCAGGCATTTTCCAGCAGGAAAAACTTACCCCAGTTCAGGAGGAAATTTAACAGGTACCTACAGACCCATGTCATCCTTCCCAAGCACAAGTGACAGCCATTTCTGCTTCTTCCAGCAGAAGAACATTCTTTCAGCAGCCTTCAATGCACAAATAAATTTAAGTCTCTGGAAGTCCACGCACTGTAATAATTTTCCTACTCATCAAGCAGGTACTTAACTTCTCTGTGCAATGGGAACTTACCAGCACCTGGCCCTACCTTGTATTCCTCCTCTGGGGATTCACATGCCCTCCTTTGTGCTGGTCAAAAGGCTCCTCCTGGGTCCAAGGTGTTGCCCTGCAGTGACACCCCACTGGCTAAAAAAGAGCTGTGCTACCTCCTTTAAGCCCTTCACACTTTCACATGTTGAGTGTTAAGACTCCTTTAAAACCAGCAGATGTCAGTTTGAATTGCTCCCATCTCTCCTGGCTGTGCCTTGGGTAGGGGGGGATTTAATTTCACCAGTTGCAGCTGCAGGAGTTCCTCACAGAGCAGGAACCTGCAGTGCAGGCACAAAGTGACACACAGTGATCTGAAACAGGAGCTTTGCCAGGTTGTGTCTGGAGGTCTGAGCTCACACAAGCCATGCAGACACACCTGACAGCCTGGGATTTTGGGAAGGAATGGCCAGAAACATGGCTTGCTGTGCTTGTCTTCCCCTTGCTCTGCAGGCACTTACAGCTTAAAAGTGTGATTTTTTTTTCCAGCTAGATAGAGTATTCTTAGTAGATCTGTCAAAAAGTTCTGCACAGAACTGGCTATATTTAGCCTGGCACTTCACTTAAATACTCAATTATCTGTGATTTGATTTCACAACTTCTGTCTCCATAGATTCTCCCTGTGTTAGCAAGGTTGGCATGGAATAATATACTCCTGAGTAAACACATGCTGGTGTACTGTGAAGCTGAGCTACCTAAGGGTTTGTGAGGGCTCGTGTGGCAGCTTAGCACAGCTTTATCCAAAATTAGGGACAAATCACAAAGCTCGATGCTAGAGTAACAGTACCACAACATCGAGTTACTAAACCTCATTGTAGTAAGAGATTAACTCAAGTTACAACAGAGACTTTTGTCTAGATAAGGCCCTGGCATCTATTCCCACTGGGCTGGAAACTTGAGCATCCCTCAAGAGGAAAGCTGTAACACAGGGATATTGCTAATCTATCTTAAAAGCTCTTAAGTAGATTAAGTGTTTTGAGAAGGGCTCTAAATGTTCATCCAAAAATCATCCAAAAATCCGTTAAGCATTTCAGGATACTTTAGCTGATTGCTTTGGTAGCTCCAGAAGAGCAGCACAGAGACAGCTGCAGCCAGCCCTGAGGGACCAACATCCCTGGGACCAGAGGATGTTCCTCACCTGCTGTCTTAACACCCGTGTCAGGAGTACAAACTAGTTCCAAGTGACTGCTGAGAGCATTACCCTCCTAATTTAGTGTTAAAGTTTCATTCTGTGCTCACAAAAAGATCCACATCTTCCTCCCCGTGTCTCTGCAAATGCCCTGGATGGTTTTATGGCAGCAGAGTGCAGCAAGAGATTGACTTGTGAGATTACATAGAGGTTCCATCTACATCCCCTGCATCTAAGTGGCAAATATGATCAGACACCTCAGAATGTCTCTCAAAAACACAGGATGCTGTATGGTCTTCCTTAATATTTCAGCATCCTGGGTAGATTCAGCGAGTTGGGAAATGTGCACCTCAGCCTGTTGCCCAGGACAGAACAGTTCAGTGCTGCCAACTGCAGGGTCACATCCCACAGCTCTACTTTCATCAGTGGGTAAAACCACTGAAAGCTTCTTACCCAATTTTCCCTGAACACATTCCTCAGACCCTCCTGTCCACTTTCACACGCCTGCTGGTGCTGCAGAGGAGATTTCTTTGGCAGGAGAGGCACTTATGAATCAAAGACTCACATTCCACCCGGGCTTAGCATTATCAGGAGCAAGACAATTTGCACAACTGAGAGCTAAACAGCTGATAAACTCAACTACTGCTTTCCTGGGGTCCTCCCTAAATCCAGGCACATTTCATGCTGCTGCAGGGAAAAATGCTCAGTACAGGGAAGGATAAGAAAAAAATTACACTGATATTCTGCTGGTATTTATTTAAAATAGAAGTCCAACCAGTTCTCTAAACAGTAACACTTGGAACCCTCTGCTCCCACAGTGTGCAGACAGTTCAAATGGAACCCAGTTATCAAACACCAAAAAACAAAAATAATGGCTGGAATTACCCAGAAACAGCCCAAGGTTATGAGGCTGTGAACTCAAGCACGGAAACTCGAGGCTCCCACAGGACATTTGCCACCTCAGCTATGACTACAGCTTGTTTCCTTTACTATAGCCACATCAACTCCATGTCAGCTGCAACTCCTCTTGGACAGCCCCTCCTGCACGAAGCCATAAACCTCAGCCTGACCACACACAGCATTTTGCAACTGCCCCTAGAGAAACAAACAACTACAGTCCCAGCTGCCCCCTCATTCTTCTAACACAGTGTGCAACAGTCTAATATTCCTTAAAGGAAGTTGCTGGAGAACTTCAGCAATGTGTGAGTGACAAAAAGGAATCAATAAAAGCACTGCCCAGCCTGAAGGAATCAGCATGAATGCATAACCCCTTTCTGTCATCAGAACAGTGATGAGAAATAGAAGTTAAATCACTCCTATGATTAGTCTTCCAAAATGACAGAAAATACCACAGAAGAACAGACACTTCTGTTTACTCAGTACATCCTGACACTTTCTATGGAACAAGCTAACCCTTAGGGATTATTTTCCAGGTGATACAAATATTTACTCAGGGGAGAGAGGACCCCTGCTGAAGTTGGAGTTACTTCCAGCCCATCTGGCCTTTGTGCTGTTGATAGTCCATCCCTAAATGGCAGATCAGCAGAACTGCTGACAGCACATATTTTCTCACATATGTATTCACAGGCTATGTATCTGGACGTGCAGCTGTCTCCTGATTGCTTCCATCTGAGAGGGGAAGAATTTCTTTGTCCCCCCCTCCCCTTTCTCCTAAGACTGCAATGAAGAAATCTGGATCATGTGAACAGCTTGTCACTTCACTGGAGTCACCCCAATCAACAGCAACCCACAAGATATTTTTGATAGATGTTCTCAGTTCCACAGAAATTGCTTTATGCAAATGTTCTTTCAACTTCTGATATGCAAAATTGGTATCAACACTTCTCTCCAAGTTTACGACACTGAGTATAATATAACTTTTCAGTGAACTTGAAGATCCCAGGATACACCAAGCTCTTGCATGAAATCCAACTTCAAAAACACTGGAATTATTACCTTAAGGGCAATTCTGACAGTCATGGAAAAAAGAAATAAAACTCAAGGAAAAGGGAATGCTCAAAGCATCAGTTTAAGGGCTAACATATGGAAAGGAAGATGGTGGGTAAAGAGGACATGTTGTAAAGAATGTTATGTACAAAAGGCATGCAGCATCTACCCCAAAAGATCTGCCCTGAGAGAGCTCTTACACTCTCTCTGGAGCCCAAGAGGCTCATGGAACTGGAGACAAATCAGAAACACACATCCTTTGTTAGCCAGGAAAAAGCCAGGCTGGATTTCTGTGTTGCTTTTTTTTTACAGTGTCTTAAGCACAGACTTAAAATATCTTTAAGCAGATGTTTCAGCCTGAAAATGGCTTTAGTATTACACCAGCAAAGCTTCCTTTCTGTGGAATTAACCTTTTCCTGAAGCAACCTATGCAGAAATCCAGGTGCCTTACCGGAAGAAACAGGCGCTGGGCAGCACATGGTTTGAATAACTTTTTCCATTCCTGAGCATTTCCTACTGAGAAGGTTATTGGGTAAATGTTGGACTCAAACTTCTTTGTATATGAGGAAGGCCACTCCTTTAACTGAAAGACATGGTGGGAGGAAATCAGACA
Source organism: Erpornis zantholeuca (assembly GCA_013400515.1). Taxonomy (NCBI): domain Eukaryota; kingdom Metazoa; phylum Chordata; class Aves; order Passeriformes; family Timaliidae; genus Erpornis; species Erpornis zantholeuca. Next base: position 1,953,173 of record VZTN01019836.1, on the reverse strand, counting down.
CTGCACGTTTTACAGCTTTTGTAAAAAAAAATGCATGCACAAGGAATTTATAACTGCGTGCAGGAAACAATGTGCTCAGCTGCTACTTGTTGATTTCAACTTAATTTTTCATAACTAACTCATTTATTTATTTACCAAATGACAAAGAAACTCACCTTCTTCTCAAATTCAGGCTTAAGGGAGTCCTCGGCAAAGATGTGGAAGCAGAGCCTCCTGTTGCTGAACAGAACTGCTGATTTCAGCATGATCAGCGTCTCCTCCAGCCGGTCCCCACATGCCACCACTGCCAGATGCATGCACTGCAAGGATGAGGGCTCCTTTGGATGTTTCTGCTCTCCAGGCTTCCTGGAAATTCAGAGATAGGCATATAAAAATTACTGAGGTAGACAGTATCCCCACATTAACAGACATCAGGGAGGTTGATTTTTTTTTTCTTCAGCATAATTTTGCAAGGAAGTTTTTTCTGGTTAGATGTCCAAACATGCAAATAGCATGCTATTTCTTTTTCAATGGCACAGATAAATAGTGTTACAGCACAAAGAAATAGGCTATTTTCAGAAATTTTCAGTTATTTCTACATTTCTGGGTTTGCAAAAATCACTGCACTACACACACAGATGAAGCCAATTTCACAGCACCTCAAACCAGACACCACCTTGCTCTGTGCAAATGACAGCTCCTTCCCCAGCCCAGGGGTCAGGAAGCCAGAACAGAGTTACAACTACCCAGCCAACTTTCTAACACAATGCAGATTGCACAACTGCATCCAGCAACTTCATTTCCTAGCCCATAATGGCTAGACTGGAAGAAGACATCCACACTTAAAAAAAAATAAAACCCACTCCATCCATATGTAAATTGTTCTAACAGTTAATTAATTTTGCCATTAAAGATGCATGCCTTAATCCTGGCCTGAAGGCACTGGCAGAGTTTCAAAGGACTGCTCTCCATTTCACCCCATGGAATCCATGAGATTTTGCCAAAATAGAGATTTTTGAAAACAAATATAGTCACGTATCCTAGATGAATCAGACTATATTCCAAGGGCCAAACTGTGGGATTTTCACCTAGCATCCACCTGTGTGGGCTTTAAATACATTTCAGCCAGACACAGGGAACACAGTAAGAGGCACACTGAAGCTCCCTGCTAGCCAGAAAAAGCAGCTTCTCCTGGGGAATTGAAGATCTTTTGAAAACAGTCTTTTGGTTCTGTGTTTAGTGTAGAGGTAAAAATTGCATCCTCCAGGAATGCTTCCACCATGGTGTATCCACATTCCAGCAAAGATAGCACTTACCCTCCATTACACAGGATGGAGCTGACCAAGTAACTAAACCCCAGGCACAGTAATCATCCCAGGAGAGTTCAAAAGGCAAAGCATAGATCACTGCCTGTTCTGGACATATCTGAGCAGAGGACATCAATCCCAGCCCCTGCTCAGCACACACAATTAATCTCTGAAGTTAATGCTACAAACAGAAGTTCTAAATAAAGAGAAAAATGATCGTTTTAAGGTGTTATTATTTTTTCCAGACACTGAAGTGCTGCTCTGTGTAACAAGAGCATTCTACCCTTCAGAGTAACCCACCTCTGTGTAAAGGAACACCAACCACTGGCACTTCACTGACTATACAATGCAATATGTTTCATTAAGGGTCTGCAGCCTTCTGCTTTGGTCTTAATTAACCCCCAATTTCTTCAGTGTATAAATAATGGAATACTACATCTGTGTGAAGTGGTATTTACTTTCCAACCTATTAATATAAAAATCGCTGAATTATTGAAGTGAATAATTAGCTGCTCACACAGATCACCTTTTTCCCCTTCTCCCTATCTGTTTAATATTTCCCCTTAATTGAGTCTCTAAATCAAGCCATACACAAGCTGGGAGCTGCTTTGATGTAGCTTCTGGCAATGGAATTCACTGGGAGAGGGACTAAACTCTGCACTTTTATTGCAACATTTCAAAACCCCACACCAAAGCACTCAGCTTTCCCAGGCAGTTTTGGGCACGGTGAGCTCTGCATTACACAGATGTTTTGCAGTGAAAAATCCAGCACGTGTGGAGAGCACTTCCAGTGGACTCAGCCTTGGTGAAAGAAAAATGCCTGGAAGGCACATGGGAGTGGGCACAATAAGAGACATCCAACATAGACACGATGGGAGAGAAACCTGAGCCTTGGAGGTGAGGAATTATCAACAATGCAGGGGTTCAGAACTCTGGAGCGGCCTGAGTTGGAATAAAAATCCCAGAAAAAGGAGCTATTTGAACTACATCTGTCATAGTCTGGGACACTGAGGGCAATAACCAGTGAGAGAAGTAGCATGGAGGTACAGAAGAATTTTGGGACACAACACTTTGCTTTTTTTTTTTTTAGTAAGTACCTAAAGAAACCTAGAGGACTGTGAAAACAAAGGTGAGCTTGAATGTGAGATAAAGAAGTGCCACAGCAGGATGCGTTGACTGCAATTTTAACTTAGCCTTTAAGAAACAACAATTATCCAGAAACCTGAGAAAGGGCAGGTGTAGAGGCAAAGCAAACTGTCTGGAGGGCAAAGAAGCAGATCATGGCAAAGAACATCCCAGCTCCCCTTCCATGCCCTGTTCATACAAGCACCTCATACAGGGCAAGGAGAACACAAGGGACAGGGAGGAACAACAGCTGGATGAAAGGATAAAGATCTGCACAGCCAAGTTGTGCTACCTGCAAAATGGGAACAGCTGTTACAGCTCAAAGAATTTTCTACCTCAAGAGACTCCCAAGACATTAAAAAGCCCATAGATCCACAGAGTAATGCAATTATTATCATTAGACAATTTGTCCAAACATTTGCATTCATTCCTTTTATAGTTCAACTTGTCTGTTATGAACAGTCTGTTATGAACAGTTGGATTTTATAACCTAAATTAAATGTTCAAAGGCATCAAAAGCAAGGCAGAGACCTGAGCCTTAAAGTTTAATGTGTTTGACAAGAACAAATACAGAAACTAAGATTAAGCACTCCAGAAAGCATCACAAAATACTTGCAGAACACATCCCCATGGAGTGGCTGAAGACAGAGCTGGCTAAGATGGAGAACAATAACATGTTTATAGCAAAGACCTTCCAACAATAGAGAGCAACTCCCATCCAGTTGCTCACTGGTATTTTATTTTCTACATACAATTTTTTCAGAAAGGAACTGACACAGCAGGAGCAGCCTGAGTGTTCAAGCACAACAGTGTGCATTCCTAGGTCTTAAAGTTTAGATTACATGTAATTTTCTTATTAGTCACAGCCAAAGTGTCTCAAACATAATTAACCCAAAACCTGTCTAAATCAATCCAAATCCTTTCAAAATAATGCATTCCCACCTCATTACACAGCCTGCTAATCTATTCAAGACTTCAAATTTATTCCTGTGAGAAAGATAATGCATACAGACACTTCCAAAATGCAATATAGTTGTTAATTTTTGAAATCTTCTTCCTATTATGATCTCATTTACTTTTGCAGCACAAACAAGGGTAGATTTAGGCCTTGTATCAAAACTGGCGACTCACTCAACAGACTCCTTTTCCCTGACAGCCACCCCTGAGTCAATGTCCCAACGGCAGCTCCGTGATATGAAACACATTTTCTTGCACACTTTGAAACATGAATGTTTTTAAATCAACATTTCTCACTTTGCAGCAGTTGCACAAAACCAACTGTAGCTGCTTCAATCCAAAAACAGCTGAAGTGTCAACCTTCTCCTGCCACTCAGAGAAAGGGAAATAAGCCACTCAAAAGCAGAATGGATGTTTCTCTCTCCTTTTATGAAGTGGGTTCTTTATGAAACAAGTATGAAATACTTGTGGCTTCAGCACGTTATTATCAAACTCAAGCCAAACTTGCATGTGTGTGCACAGGCTGCACAGAAAGAAAAAGTATCTTGACAGGTTGCCATGCAAGGGATGTTTTGCATTGAAAAAGTTACTTTCAGGGAACTAAATGTGCTGGCAAAGGTTCACTTCCCCAGCCTTGCCATTCTGGTTCAAGAGAGAGCATGGCCACATCTGCCCTCATGTAAACCAATCCCCCTTCTTTTTGATACTTGGCACACATTGGTTTAACATGTATTTAAAATTCTTCATATAAAAAAAGTCTTACTGAAGGCATAGGAATTGCCACTTCCAAGAGGAATAAGCAGTAAAACCACCAGGAAAAATCAAGTTTTCAAAGCTAACTTACCTAGATTTGTCAAAATTATCTAATGACCAAAGCAGGACACATGAATGTCATTGCTAGCATTTGTGAAGCACCAGCCAGCTAATGACATGTGCCTACACTAAGCTTTTATCATGTATAGCTACTTATGTTAGAAGACTTCTGTACTTCTTAAAACCTTATGCCTTCTGTTATTTTTGGGACTACAGAAAGCAGTATTACAAATCCCAGTTAAAATTCCTCTTCCCTGCAAGATGCTGATTCTCATGAAGCAAACACAAATCCTAAATAACACCTTCGTTCCTGAGCTGAGCCCAAAACTTGCATCCTCTGACCCAACTACACAAACCAACTTGACAAAACTGAATTTAAACATTTTACATTCACATAGACAGAACTAAGGTTCTGTTGATCAATCATGCAGTCTCATATAAGCATGTACACTGTGATCACATCACAAGATCTTACATGCTCCTAATCAGATTTGCTATTATCCTGAAGGAATCAGGTAGACAAGGAGGGATTTCTTGCATGAAATTAAAAAATAATGTTCCCTTGTTCAAAAGGAGGAACTAAAATTATAACCACAGCCTGTTTCTTACAATCCAAATTCAAGCTCCCCCCTTCCACTGCTTTCAATTTAGCTTGGATCAGGCTTTTTAAGCCCAGCAGAACCCACCACCTGATACCCTTCCAGGCAGGCAAGCATCACCTCCACTTGAACCACTTATGTCACACCCTCCCCACAAAAATTCTTTTTTTATGGATACCCTCACCTGAATAAATTTTAGTAGTAACTAACACAACAGAGAATCTTTCAGCAAGTGGCTGAACAGGACCCACATGATTGAGCTTCTCAGTTACACAAACTCCTGCTGGGACCAATGGCACAGGATCATAAGGGTAAAACAAACCACCAAACCCCACAAAAAACCAAAATTTTGAAGAACATGCATGGTTTGAGTACTTAATTCCTCCTTTTTTGCTGTTGTGTTGCAGACCTTGTGAAAAGTACTTCCAAAGTCGACAAATAATCAAGAAGTTAGATAACGTCAAATTGTGAAGCATGAAGATGCCACTGAAAAGCTCATTGAAATGGAATGGTTGTTTACACTCTCTGGCAGTTCCATACTTTCCGGGCTCCCTCCTTCAGTGTTCTTCTTGATTTCCATGATAATCACAGAGATATGCCTTAAAGAAAAATGACTTCAGGAGGTACAGTTGCTAGTGGAAATAATCCTGCTTTAATACCAGCATTTGAATTCTGTGCGTGGCCCACTCTCAGCCCCAGAAAACATCTCCTGCATTCAGTGGGGTAACAATGCTGGGGAGCATTAACTGCTTTAATAAGTTAAGGAGTAGGAGCTCAAAAAACAGGAATAGTCTTTCATTCAGAACATCTCTGTGAAATCATGAATCAGAGACACAAAGACATACCAAGTTAATTAGATATATGAGGTCACACTGACCATAATATAATTGGAATGCAAAGGGGAAAACAAGTCCTCCACCCACCGAAAGCTGCCCTTTCTCAACTAATTAGCTTTTCAAAAAATACTCTGCCTGTAAGGTGCTGGGAGAGGAAACACAACACACAGCGATTTAAAACTACTTTAAAGTTCTGCTAAATTAATTAACATATAAAAAACATTCAAAACAAAAAGCTCGAAAGCTTAAAATCTGCCAGCGTGTCCGCAGTTTGGAAGGCAGTGGCACCACACGGCAATAACCAGCCCCCCTCCCTTTTCCCAGGAAAACCCGCAAAGTGCAGCTCCCGAGGTGACAGCAGCTCCTCATTCCAGACAGCGAGTACCACACTGCCCACGTCAGCCTCCGAAGCGAGGCCAGGACGAATGCAAAAGAATTCCACTATTTCAGAAGCTGCTCTCGCAGAGGAGGGAACCCCCCGCTCGGGCACCGGGAAAACCTCCGCGAGCTTTCGTGGCATCTCTGGCAACTACGCTGCCGGGGGAAACACGCAGGGAAAAGTTGGTACTCGTGAACGCCGGCAGTTTGCGCAAGGGTCTCTCGTCAGCAGTCACCAGCGGGGGAAGATCTGGGAGAGGAAAGCGCCCGACGCACCGGCACCAAAGCAACACCGCCGAGGGGACCCGCGGGGTGGGCGGGTCACGCGTGGGGCTGGCANCGCCTACCGTACTGTCTGGAGTAGCCGCCCGGCCCCGGGACCGCCCGGACACGGCGGGCAGGGCATCGTGTCGGAGTCTGGGCGTTCCCTAACGGGGATTGTTATCTTGTCTTTGTTGGCACAGCGAGGAGCGCCAGGCACGGGGCGCGGATACTCAGAAGTACCTTTGGTTTCACGGGAGGGCAGTGCTGGGAGAGCGTGAGTGAGCACAGCAAGGTGAGCAGGAGAAAAAAAGGAAACATTTCTCGGCAGCGCGTTTCCTCTGGCTGGGCTAACAGGGAAACCGAGCCTCCCTCCGCCTTGCAGTTTATCACCTACAGACAGAACGCACTTCTCATTCTACCTGCACCGAAAGGCAGGTAAACGGTAAAGTGTAATACTTGTAGAACTGGGAAGGAACAAAGCGCTCACTCACTTGTGGGTGGTTTGAACTTGTGCCTGTGCGACCTGTCCTAGCCCGCCTGCAGTGGAACATCATCAGAGATCACAACACTGGATTTCACAAAAGTAAATCCTCCTTGGGCTCATACTCTATGACCTTTAAATGTACAGGATGACAGAAATACAAGGATTCTTGCTGCCCCATGGAGCTGGAGTACAAGCTGTGCAAAGAGTGGAGACACCAACATTGGAATGGGGAGAGAAGGGAAAGTGAAGCCTCACAAGTCCCTCCCAGGGTTTAGTACTGGAGGAGCCTCATTTGTCCCTCATGGAGCCACTGGGAGTGACACTGGCATTCACTCGGCAATGCAAGTGTACCGCCTGTCCATTTTACACTGCTGACACCCGATCCCTCCAACAGTGCTATCCCAAAATGTACTTTGCCTTAGCATCAGCCCAAATGCAATGAACAACTACTGTTCCAGAGTTTCATCCAACTTGGATTGTGGCCAGATAGGAAAATGTAAATTCCTTCATGCTAAGAGAAAACGGCAATACTAAATGAGAAACTACAGAAAAACCACAATGCATAAACACATGCTCTTTCCTGAGAATATATACCCTATAATATATACCCTATAATAAAACCCTACCAAACTTTATACTTCATGAGAAAGAGTACTAGTAGCAACCTGCAGAAATCCTCAAGCTGTTCAAATGATTTTTGTATCAGTAGAATCACTTTCTTCTCTAGATGTGTAAATTAAGCCCTTTTAGTAATTTTGCTTTGGATTACCAAGGTTGCCAGATTTACTTCTTATTATTAGCCACTAGAGCCAATTGTGCTTGTAAATTGCAAAGCTTCATGTTTCTATTTCTCAAGCAAACAGCAAGTTTTCCTAATTACTTGCCCAAAACATTGTAGCTAATGTATTTTAATTCTTCAGTGCTCCATGAAGTATATACCAGCCAAACTCCCTTCATCAGAAAGATGCACTAAAAGATGTAGTCTTTGAGGTTTCCACATAAAACTTTTTCATTATGGTTCTAAAAAAAAATAAATCAGTATGTATTTTACAGAAGAAAGCAATACATGTTCCTTAGAGATGCTACTTCATCCTTTACTTGGTTAGAAAAGCAGAATGGCTGATGCACCATTTTCTTCACTAAAGTCAGCATATAAATAGTTCTTTTACAAGGAAAGTATTAGCAGGTAAAAAAAAGGCTGGGAGTTCTTAGGCTTAAAAAAATAATTCTGAGGCAGTCTTGGAAAGTGCCATATAGACAAGAATAAATTCTCAGATGAAGCTTCTTTCTGTTTCACAGACTTGTCCTGCAAATGTGAACTTATCCAGAGAAGATGGTGCCTACTGGCTCATAATCCAGCTTCCTGTCCAATATACTTATTACAGATTACTTTGGTAAGGTCCAAAAGTTAATTAGTGCTGAAGTTCTCTGGAAATGCATCAAAAGTTTCTGAGGACATGACTGAGGCCTTGGTCCAAGTCAAATCAGCATCTGAAATGGTGTATCATTAACTTCCTAATATACAAAAAAAGCTTTTTATATGCCATGCATCTTCAGTTTCTGCATGTGAAAAACTGGGACACAAGGAAGTTTCAGCTGAACATTAAAACCATCCATCAGTTTTAAATCAGTGGGGAGAGCTGTCTATTTTGAAGCAAGTAATTTAATTTTGTGCAGTACTTGAACGGCTGGTTCAGTTCAGTACAAGAGTGAAGAAGTTTTCTCATAAAGAGATGTCATATTCAGTGGATTTCCAGCCTGGAGGTACTTTTTTGTTTGTTTTGGGTTTTTTGGGTTTTTTTTTTGTTTTAAAGAAAACTTTATTAGGAGAGGTTATGTAATTATGCTTTTTCCCTCCAGGAAAAATATTTGAATGCATTTCAGAGGGGGCAGTAAGAGGACGACAGTCAGCACCATTTAAAAATGTAGAGAATTATCTGGAACCAGAATACCTCTCATGGTGCGAAGGCAGAAAAATTAGATTAATTCTACATTAGGTGCTATATTTAATAAGTTGTAGCTTCTAAACCAACTTTTCTGCTGTTGGAGCTTCTTGTTCTCCTTGATGCTGTATTTCTTTTGATCCATCAGGACCTGCCCCGTGCTCACCCTGCCAATGTTTGCATCAATCTAGAACCTTAGAAGAGCCTTATGTAATTGGGAATTCCTCACTCTGACAGTACTCGTGGGGTCACTCTTCTGTTTACTCATCTTCTACCTTACCTACAGCAAAGGAGAAGACAGATGAGTGTAAACATAACTGAAACAGCACATTTGTTCACAGGAATTAGTCCTGCATTACCCGCTGGTTTCATAGGAAAGTAACTAACCGTCCCCCCAACACACTCTAATTCAACTTCCACACTTCTTTATGAAAAGCAGCTGCTGAAATAAAACATGCTCCGTCTGTGCAAGATATTTTATGCAATCGCAGGTAAGAATTAATTATTTTTATTTGTGCAGATGACGGATTGTGATTTTTACCCTAAATGACCTAGCTTTACACAGTTACGCGACCCACACCGTTAATCATTCCCTTTCTAACAACTCTTGCAAACATCAGGAAACTTCATCAAATTTATGGGAAGCAAGAATTTAAAGCAGACCTTTAAATTGCGGAGGAATAAACACGGAGCCCCGGGGCAGAGCCCGCAGGACGCGCGGGGCGGAGGCGGCCATGAGGGGGGGAAGGGGCGGCCACGGGGGCGGAGCTGCGCCTGCGCAGTCGGGACGGGCCCGCCCCCGGTGCGGGCGGGCGCGGGAAGTGGCGGCGGTCGGGGCGCGGGGGGGGAGTGAGCGAGTGGGGCGGGCGGGTGCGGTTGGGGCTCTTCCCGGCGCTGTTCCCGGGATTCTCTCGCTGGCAGCCGCCTCCCCCGAGGGCTCTGTCCCGTCGGAGGGCCCGCAGGGGGGTGGCTCGTGGAGGTGTACGGCCGGAGGTGGGCGCGTGGCCCGGTGTGACGGCACCGGAGGGAGGCTGTGTATTAGTTGTGGGCTCCTCAGCGTGAGAAGGACAAGGAGAGGGTGCAGCGGAGGGGACAAGATGCTGATGGGTCTGGAGCATCTCTCTGATGAAGAGAGACTGCGGGAGCTGGGCCTGGTTAGGCGGGAGAAGAGAAGACTGAGAGGGGATCTCATTAATGCGCATAAGTATTGCCAAGGGGTGCCAGAGGACGGGCCTTTTCTCAGTGGTGCCCAGCGACAGAACGAGGAGCAGCGGCCGTAAGATAAAACGCAGAAAGTTTTCGCCTCTACGTGAGGGAGAACTTTTTTCCATAGCGAGTGGCGGAGCACTGCGCAGGCTGCCCGGGCAGTTGTGGAGCCTCCCTCTCCGAGGACATTCCGAGCCCACCGGGGGTTCCTGTGCCGCCTGCTCCGGGTGACCACCCCGCCTTGGGGCACTGCACGGGCCCCTGCCAGCCCCGGCCAGTTTGTGTTAGCGCCGAGTCCCTCATGCACCATCCCTGTCCCTGCCAGCCCTCGCCAGTCTGTGTTAGCGCCGAGCCCCTCATGCACCATCCCTGCCAGCCCCGGCCAGTTTGTGTTAGCGCCGAGCCCCTCATGCACCGTCCCTGCCCCAGCGACTCTGTGTTAGCGCCGAGCCCCTCATGCACCATCCCTGCCCCTGCCATCCCTCCCGTCCTGCTCCTTCTGCCTTCCCCTTATCCACAGCCCCGTCCGCACGGGAAAAGCTGCGAAGCCTTTGGGATATCTGGGAGTTGAATGTGGTGTTGTTGTGGGGTGGATCCCAGCAGTTCCTTGGCTGTGAGATGCCAGGGATTTGTGTGCGATCCGCCCCCAGAGGGGTTTGGGGTGATTAATTTGGGCCGGGGATGCTCCAAGTGCAGCAGGAGCCTGGGGCAGCGAGAGCTGGGCCTGGCATTAGGGCTGCTGTTCATATGGGAAACTCGGGAAAATAGAAATGCAGGCTGATGTGCCATCCCTGAAGGCTCTAAATGAGCTGTTGGGGTTTTGTTACCTCTTACCCCAGCTTGTGGTGTTGAGAGAAGAAGAGAGTCCTCAGGAAAGCACAACAGGTGTGCACATGTTCTACAAGCCAGGTGTTTCCTATATAGTTACAACTCAGTGAAACACACGGCAGCTTCTCAGGCTGGAAAGGGTGGGAATGTTGCCCCTGGGATCATGTGATAATCTGGTAAAATGGGAAGTTTTAATTTTTTTCATACATGCTGAACAGGGCTAATGACCCTTGTGAGAAAAAGGGTGATCTGTTAATTTAGCCCTGTTAATGGTTAGTGATTTCTGTCTGCTCATGAAACTGTCAGCATGAGGATATGTTTAGTAAAGATAACTGCAAGTGAGTGAAAAGTAGTTCTTTCCTGGTTAATAGTCCTCTTCTGGTTTTATTTGTTAAAATATTTTTGGTTTAAAAAGTTGATTTTCAAAACTGTGTGACCTTTTGTATCACACCTTCCAAAACAAAAAAACCCAAGCAATCCATAACTGGGTTCTAAATTAACCCTGAGATGAGGCACTGTTGAAGGGTTAGACAATTGTGTATTAGGTGGATAGTACTATATAAATTCCTTCTCTCCTGCTAAATATGTACACATGCCAGTGTGTATACATATATGTGGTTCTGAGGGATGTTATTTAAACTGTCCTTCAGTTTGTTGCTCGTATTCTGACTAATATGTGTGTGAATTATAAAACACAGCTCTATTCATTGGAAGTATTACCAGGTTTTAGTATTTTTTAATAATGTGTTTTGCTCACTTGGCTAGAGAACTGCAAAGATCTAAGGTCTGCTCTGTGTGAAATAATAAATAACAGTTACGAAAAGCTGAACAGTTTTAGGACTGAGTTTTAGTGTGATTTTCATGTGGAATGTGACAGGTGCTTCCTGTACTCCACCTTTACATTCAGTTGTTTCATTAAGGTGCAGAGAGGTTGTACCTTCACATTCTTGGTAACGCTTCGAAGTTGTTGCCATGAGTGGTTTTTTCTTGAGCATGTGGAAGATAATTTTGTGGGAATCTGAAATGTTCTTAGAGAGTTTTGAAGAGACACCACTCGCTCTCATAAATCAGAAGCTACAATAATCTTTTCTTCTTTTCCAGTTTCTGTAGGGCCACACAACCAGTGCTTTTCCTGCTGTATTCATCATGATTACTCCAGCTTTTGAACTGACCCAGGATCCAGATTTTCTTACAATAAAAATCAGAGTGCCTTATGCCAAAGCTTCAGAGTTTGACATTTATTTTGAAGGGGAAGATTTCAAATTTTATGCTAAGCCATACTTCCTCAGGCAAGTAGTGGAAAAATTTTTCAAAAATTGACCTTCATAGTAGGAAATGAACTTAATTTTGGTCCCTTCAGAATGTTCTTCATGTGCAGCTTTTATTCTCTTGACTACAGACAGCTCAGTTCATGCAGAGATTTGGTTTTTTGGATCTGGCCTCTTTGTTCATAGGTATTAAATCATGTTAAAGGGAGTTGAAAGAAATGCTTTCCTAAATTTACTGTAGAATGGATATTTAATTGTAAATGTCCACACAACTCTCTGGGTGTAAATTCTGTAGTGTGTGTCTTTTCCTAGGAGGAATCTGGGAGGGGGTGAAGTGCATGGATTCCATTCCTGTGAAAAGGAGTCATGTAATTAAGTCCTTTGTGCTGCTTTTGGAATGTGCCTTACATTTTTATAGGCTGAGACATTAACTTGCAGAATTAGTCAGGCATCTCATTTTTTGCTTGCAGATTGACACTTCCTGGAAGAATTGTAGAGGATGGCAGAGAAAAAGCATCTTACAATACAGATGAAGGTATTGGTTAATGTATTGGTATCTGTGTCATAAAAAAATGTTGCTATCTCCAGTAATTTACACTTAAAAACAACAACAAAAAAGCAATAAAGCAATAAATTTGTTGCTTGCAGAACCTTTATTACATGACTTAAGACAGTAATCAGGCTGGTGAATATAGCTTCTGTGGATTGTTTGGTGGAAGGATTAAAAATTAAATAAAGCTTGTTTTCTTCTGTTGGTTTGTGTTTATACAATGTAAGTCAGGAGACTCCAAGTATTAAAACATTCTCTTTCATGTTTTATCATTAAAATCCTGTATTTTTATGAAATAAGGTTAAAAACATGCACAGGGATCAATGCATAATAAAATGCTACCTGCAAGTGTCCTACTTCCTCTGAGCCTTTCTCATGAGAGAAAAATGCACATGTTTGTCTGTCTCAGGTATTTTAATGCCATGTTTATATTCTGACTTTCTTTTAAGGTACTTTTACAATTCAGTTGCCCAAGGAGGTTCCTGGCCAATATTTTGAGGGGCTGGACATGCTGACATCTCTTCTAGCACCAAAGAAATCAAGATCAGCAAAACCTTTGGTAGAAGAGATTGGTATGACAAAATCAATCTTGTTTATGCAAGGTGACACATGTGTACTGAAACAGAGATCTGTAGAGTGATGTATGTAGAAAAGTACAATATTTCTATTAGTGACTAGTTCAAGGTATGAGAAGGGTGTAAAGTATGTATAAGCATAGAAATAAATGTTGTAGATGATACATATGTCAACTTTATAGGTTTAGTTATGTTTAAATTTTTCCAAAATGTGCTTTAAAAATATGCTAATGCTCTGTAGGTCTTTGTACCCCTCTAGTGGCTGTAGGACACACACACAGTTGAATCTTCTGCTTTCTAAGAACTGCAACTGGACTTCTAGCTCAAGTGAGAAGCTGATTAAAACCACAGGTTCTAGTGCAAGTCTTGCTTAACACCAGTATTTAGCAGACAAAAATGTTTGTGTATCGCTGTTTAATTTTTTAATACCTACCTTAAATTATTGATAACATCACTTAGGTTCTGTCACGGTTCTCCTAGCATCAAATGCTGATCTAGTTGAAATCAGTGGAACAGGTATTTCAGTCTGAGGGAGTGCTCTTAAAATTTATTGGTCCTGTTGTTCAGTTTTGAAAACTGGGGAGTTTGAAGCAGGACCTGTGGGTTACAGATCTCTATGACCCAGTGTTGAGTAAAATTTCTTAAAAGATGGAGTAAAATGAGGGAGGTTTACTGTGCTACCAGTGTTTACCTTTCTAGAAAATAATACATATTTTTCTGTGTAATTATTGTGTTTCTCTGACCATTCCATAGATGCAGCTGCCTCTGCTGAGCTGTCTGAGGAGAATGAAGAAGAATTTGACTGGGAAGTGGAACAGATCCCTTATGAAGAAAGCACTCCAGCACTGCAGCACCCCTATGGCTTTGGGAATTTGCGCTCAGGGGTGTTCCAGAGGCTGCAGGTAGATACATTTTTGTCTTTCCCTGCCTTAAAAGTCCTGGGTAGGACTTCTGAAAAGTGCAACTCGGTTATGTACCTCTGACTCATTATTGTATGAATTGTAGTATTCCCAGGTTTTGGAGCAGGTTTGCTGTTTATGGAGAAGGTATTTACATTCTGTTAGGACATACATGCTGATTTATTGCCATGACATTTGTGAAGAAATACATTTCCCCTCAGCATTAACGGGATGGGAAATAACTACTTAATGATGTTTAGAAGGGCACTGCAATTGCCTATTAATTAATGTACAGCCACTTCAGAGAGTGAGAGTATTCTCAAAAGTCACAAGAATGGTGTTTGATTCTTATCTTGCCTTTGTTGGGGTTCTGTGCCTTTGTTAAACACTGCAAATTTATCATAATACAAAATAACCTCCCTGCCTTATGATAAAATGGTCTGAATAGACTTGATAGTATCATGAATTTTAAGGAGCTTCAAATAATTGCATTTCCTTGGAATTTTGATGTTTTATTTGCACAATGGAGCCTGAATTTGGAAGACTTGAAAGGGAGATTGAAGCTTTTCTAGGGATTTCAGTGCAATGCTGATAAGCATCCTTCTTAAATTCTTACTAAATGAATCTTGCATGTCATACCAGTGGCTTAGTGCTATAATTTTTGTTCCCATTTGCAGGATGAGCTCAGTGATGTTATTGACATTAAGAATCCAGACCAAACTCCTGCAGAGGAACGTAGGAGGAAACGTTTGGCAGCCGAGGCTGCCAAGTTTGAGCCTGATCATTACCTGTGAGTACTGATGGACTTCACCTGGCCAACTACCTCTGAAACACATTCCCTTTTCTCTTTTACAAATGATTGGATTTAAGATCACCTTTGGAAAGAATAGCTTTACTTATAGGCTGGTTTTACCTCATCAGAGCAGGCCTTAGTGGGTATCCTTAGTGGGTATTCTTAGTGTGACACTGACACAAAGCATTGCTCATCTGTTTTGGGGTTACTCAACTGTTTAATTACTGCTTAGGTCTGTGTTCAGGAGGGGGCTGCTGTCAGCTGTTGCAGAACATTGTTTCATACTTCACCTCTTCAGCAGCTGAGCAGCCACTCTCTGCCAGCATTTTGTGTTGACAAAGTCAGAACTTTGTTTTCCTGTTGTGAAACAAGGATTAATGAGCCATGCTGGTCTAGGACAAGAGATTTGCATTTTGAAGATGCAAAGATTTTGTCTTGGCCGCTTTGTTTTTTGCCTTCATCACATGAAACCTGGTTTAGAGCAGAATGAGGAAAATGTCCAAGACTTTGCATCTCTTTTGTGCTTCTTTCCATGTAGTGAGGTGAAAATGATTCTTTGTGCCTTTCAGGTTGGAGTATTTCAGGTCAAGTTAGGTTCAGATAAGTAAAATAAATGAAAGTCATGAGATTTATTAATGTAGATTGATTCCTGCAAGATGGGTTTGGTGGGAGAAGAGGGTAGTCTCCAGTAGGGAGAATTAGTACTGTGGTGTGTTTTGTTGGGGACAGGAAGGCTTAACCTATTTTGAGTTGTTCAGAAGGTAACTTTGCAAACCTGGAATTTTTCCTCAGTTGGATGTTTCAGAGGCAGCCTCATGTCTTCCTGTAACACACAGAAGAGCTTTCTTGAGCTACATTTCACTAGAACTGAAGTACTTCCTAACCTCTAATGGGATGCAAATTGCAGTAATTTCAAGTTTCCATTTTAGACTCTGTGTTCTGGCCTGGTAGAGCTACACCATTTAGTTTAATGGCTGTGTCTTGGTTGTTTCAGAACAGATGATACCAGCCTTTTTTCAATAAAAATTGTTTTCCTGAGGAGAACAGAAGCTCTGGTAGAAATGGGGGCAAACAAGTGTTCTGGTGGCTTTGAGGAAAATCTACCCTGGCTGGTATCTTTTAAGTCGTTTTGACGTTGAAGGGAGAAAAAAAATCTGTCAATGTGAGAGTGAAGCAAAGTGCATTCTGTGTTCAGCTTTTGTGTGGTGGTTAAGAAGGTATTTAGAAATTTCCTGTGGGTTTTTTTTCAATTCTCAGTATTTATACCATTGTTTGGCTTGAAGAAAAAACTCATATGGTAAGAGGAGGCTTAGAACTTGAATCCTTTAGGATAAATCCTCTCAGAATTACTAGACTGAAATTCTTTTCACAGTGGCTTTGTGCTGAGATGGAGGTGATCTCTCTTCCAGAATTCATGTACAACTCTTCTTTTACCACCTTGGTGCTGCATGTCTTTGCTTACCTTAAAGTCCATCTCCATCCCTGCTTCACCTTTACCCTTCAGCTGCACAACTTCCTCCCCACAAATTCCTTGGGTCTTAAGTGGGAGAGCTACCCAGTAAAATCAAGTGATTTGTGAGAAGCTTTTGGAGTGTTCTTCTTTAGCTACATTCAGAAAAATTAGGTTGGTTCAGCTTCATGTGATGCTGCAAGCTCATCAGTTCTTCTGGCTTCTGGGTGGCTCAGGAAAGGTGGAGGAAGTAGGGAAGGAATACTGAAAGATAAGAGAATATTGGGGTTTTTTTTAAATTATTATTCTCTGCTTTAAAGTGAAAGAACATATTTCTAACATGGAAAATAACCTGGAGCCAAGTGAGATGTATTCTATGGATGTGTTAATATGTACCCACATTTAATATGAATTGGAATAAATAGCATATGAAAGTTCTTTTTATTTTCCCTAGAGCTGATTTTTTTGAAGATGAAGCTATTAAGCATCTTTTAAAGTACAAACCCTGGTGGATTGATGCTCATAAAAAGATGACAGCCTTGCAGGGAGAAAGTCATCAGGAACATGACAGTCCTCCATTTGGTGAGAATATATATATATACATATACATACACATCTGTTGCTTGAATGATACTTGCTGTGGTGCCATGGTATAGGTTATTGTTCTTAAAGAAAACGTATTACTCTGCTACATTTATTTTTTATTACTNTGTCCATTTAGAAACCTAAAGGGATGTTTCTGGGGTGAGTAGGTGACCTTGTGGGAACACTGCTAACAGACAGCTGAGGCTGCCTCCCTGCACACAGTGATTGCAGAGAGCACTACAAGTTGCCATTGTGCATTTTCTTCTATTGTTCTTTGTTCATTTCCTATGTAGTATGAAAATCTGATATTACTAAAGTAGATGATGATAATCCCTTCACCAGAGGTTCTCAGTGCACTGATAATACCTGCACTCACACATTTTCTCTGGGAGAACAATAGAATTTGGGTAGATGTTGTATATTTTACTGTGAATGTAATCTGATCTTCATTCCTGGTCTCTTTTCAGCTTCTAAAGCCAGAAATTGTTAATTATGTCCATCATAAACACTTGATTTAAAAAGCATTGGACAAAGGTACAAGAGGCTTGAAAACACAATAATGAGGAGTTCCTTTGTTTGTTTTTGTCCATTCACTCCTTAGTAAATGAAACACTGCTCTGTTTGCTTGGGTTAAGGATTATAATTAAAGAAGAGCTGCTGGATGATTTTATTGATAAGGAATGTTTTTCCTCCAAATTGAGGTACTGAGGAAAAACATGTATGTTATTGGGTCTTTGGGGCACCAACAAACTCCTCAAAAGCCTGGCAAGCCTGCTAATGAAAATTACAGAGAAAATGGACTTTATAAAGGATCATCTTTTCTCTGAACCATTTCTTATAACAGATATATATTTAATAAGAATGATCCGAAAAATCTCATATTTGTGGGGCTCAGTGGAGAAGCTCATGCAGTTTCATGAATCTTGAGGAAATTTAAGTAACACAAGAGGCAATCTGGAGTCTGGGTGATGTTAATGGCAACAACCCACCCTTTTCCTTGGAAAGACCTCAGTTTTGGTTACATTCGTGCTGTTTGAATAAGTGACTGAAATCAGTGGAGGTTCCTAAACCTGAGTGAGCTGTGGTGAAGGAAACCACCATGAGAGGGAGTGCAGGTTCTACTTGAAGGTCTCCTGTGAATGGAATACAGAAGGGCAGGAGGTGGCTCCAGGCTGTTCCACCTGGAATCTGATCCTCAGTACTATGTATCCCCTGTGGGTTTATATTGCTTTATCCAGCCAAAGGAATGGTGCAGTTAATCAGGAATTCCTGTCTGTCCTGTGTGAAGGAAGGATTTGTTCTTGATTAAAGATATGCTGCTCCTCAAGTTAAACACATAAAAGTGAGGTGGCAAAGAGACATAAAAATCAGTAGACTCTGTAAAAGTTTATTTTCTTATTCAGAAACACTGAATGCATAGAATTATTTTTTTTCTTTCTTTCCCTGACTTACATTGATGTCTTTTCAGTCGTTATCTTCATTGGTTTCTTGGAACCAAAAACTTGATTACTTTTGTCTTTATAATGTCTTTGGCTGCAAGGAGTAATTAGAACTACAGATGGCCTTTTTTTTTTTTTTGCATGACATTGCAATTAACTGAAGATTTTCTTTGGTTGATTGCTGCTCTTATATTTATCCCTGGTTATTTTCTCTTTGTTTTTACATCATCAGGTTCTTCTAATGTCTCATTACCAAATTTTTTCTCTTTTTGGTTCATCTCTTCTCATTAACATTTAAAGTTTTCATCTCTCTTCTGTCCTTACTTTGAATCTATTTTTATTTGACCTTTTTACTTCTTCTCCAGCTTGTGTGCATGGTTTGTGTATTTTGCCTTTTTAAAAAATACTTTCTTTTTCTTATCCTAAGTGTCTCTTCTTTCTTTTGTCCTTTTTGTACATCTCACTGTGTATTGCGTTCCAGCCTTTTTTGTTCACACTTGCAGTGTCTAATTCAAGTCAAGTAATCCTCCATAAACCCTTACTAATTACACAGCCTTTCCCATGAGGGGATACAATTTTTGGAAATTTTTGCTTGCTGCTGAAGTTCACATTAGTGTCTTACTTCTACAGATTCCAGATGAAAGGGTTTGTATTTTCTAGCAGTCGCATTCAGCTTGGTTAAAAGTTCATTTTTATTCTACTTACAGTTGCACAACTGTAAAAAACTCCTCTTTAGGCAACACAATAATCTTCAAAGGCTCAGGCTGACATATGTATTTAATCTAACATTTATATGCTCCAAGGATATCTTATTTTATTCAGGGTAACCTCTTATGCTTTCAGTGACTTACTCTTTCTTATTTCTTTATAGAAAGGGAAGCAATTTCCTTTTAAAGTTCCACCTTTCAGTAAGGCTCAGCTCAAATATATGCCATTACTGCTAGATTCATAAGTTTAAGATGGATTACTTTTCTTTTTTTATCAAATTTCTGCAATTGTGCTGTCTACCTGCTTTGCTCAGTTTTCAGGGCTTTGCATCATGTGTTCCTTCCTGGCATTGCTCTGCTGCAGAGCAGGTTTTTGTTATGTGAGGAAATTCTGCATTTTATTCATGCAAAACTCTGAATGATCAGTCTCCACTGTAAAATATCTCAGGTTTTTAAAGGCAAGAACAGTAGGAAGAAAGAATGATGTATGGTGTTGATATGTTTGCAGTAACTGTGGATTTCTTAAGGAAGAGTAGGAAAATTGAGTATAAAGGAAACTGAGATCCAGAAAAGGCTATCCAGGTCCAGTGATTCTATGGAGAATGCCTGGAGGAAGAAGGACAGAAGTGGTGTGGAGGAAATGTGCTGGAAATGTTGATTTGAGAAGTGGAGGTGGAGCCTTGACAAGGAAGAAAAGATAAGTGAGGGAGATAAAATTTGGATGGAAGAATTGCAGAGACAGGAGAGGGATGAACAAACCAGCCTTGACTGACTGTATTGAATATGGGTGTGCCAAGGGGATAGATTTGTGGGTTTAGGACTTTTGGCTCACTTCCTGAAAAACTGAGGCTCTTCTGATCACAGTTTACCAGACTGAGCTTTTAGGGAGTCTCAAAGATGGTCACAACCAGCAGCTTTCCAAAAATGGCCCCATGTCCACAGAGAAGGGCTTTCACTGAGACTTCAGTGCCACCTTTTGAGGGGAAGAGTCTGTAAGGGAAAGAGAAAGTGGGGAGTTCCACTAACCTCTCATACCTCAGCAGGTTACAACAAATTCAAGCAATTTAACAGAAAATCAGCTTTATTATTTCAGTTACTTGTTAAAGTGTACATTATTATTGAGTATTTTTAAGGCAGTATCCAGCCCTGGGGAAAATGCTGACCCTGCACAAAGGTTTTGGGTGACTCCTGTCAGAGCAGTGCTGCCTCTCATCCTGTAATGGCTTAGGAAGAGCTTGAAGAGAGGCTTGTTTGCTACTGATTAATATCAATAACTAACTTTATTCTGACTAATCTGCTCTCTGCTGACTAATCTCCTCCTTCATCTGGTGTTGCTGATTCCTTAATCTACAGGATAGAAGCACAGGTTTAAAATCCTTAAAATAAGTTTAAAGCAAAAAAAAGAGAAGGAGGGTCAGTTCTGCTCAGTTCTTTCCCTTTGGGAGAACTGTGGGATTCAAGACTTGCCCTGACACAGCCATAAACTGAGGCTCTGCTCTCACCAGCAGATGATGAGAGGTACTTCCTGACCTGTGCTTTCCCACTGACCACTGAGTCAGCTCTCTGTGTGGGTCCAGCACATTTTATCTGAGTGCTCTGAACACGTTTAGAACTGGAAGTGTCATAGTAGGCTCGAGATAGAGATCTCCCAGTGATTTAAGTGGTGTTATCACAGTGTAAAATAGCAGTAGGGCTGTAACGAAACACCCTCTGGCTGTCAGACCTCATCCTCCCCTCAGAGATTAAACTCTGCTTCACTGACACTGCTACTGAAGGACAATTTGAAGTATCTTTTTTTTTTTTTTTTAACATGAGGAATGGCCAGCTTTAAACAAGTAAAAGAGGTGATTAAAATGTAAAGGTAATGTCTGCAGTCTCATCTGTCATTTGTCTGATTCCTTTAGATGTGGATATATTAACACAATTATACTCTGGCATGGTTTTGCCACTGGCAAATACACAAAACAATTTTTAAATCAAAGTTACAAAAAACTTGCCAATTTAGCTTACTTGATAAGTAGCAGCAAGTGCTGCTTTGCATTAGATTGATACTGATTGTGGTACAGATTGTTAGCTAAAATTTGGCAGTGTAAGTGTACAAAAGTGTACAGGCCTAGTACAGCAGAAAATGTAATTACAATTTTAATTGTTCTGATAATTTCACACCATGTACTTGGAAGTTTTGAACTGGGAAAACAAAGTAGGTGGTGCTTTGGACATGTTAATGATGAGATTCAGGCCTGGATAATTAACTGTTCAAAAACTTCAAGCAATGGATAGATACTTTTTTCTAACATTTAAGTATTTTTGCCAGTGAAAGACACTTTATTTAGAACACCTGGCACTTTGCAGCAACTTTCATGAACATATTGTAACATTTACCTTTGGGAAGTGTCTGCTCTACATCTTGTTTGCTGTTACTTAGTAGACTTGGAATTTCTGTGTTTATGGTCGAGTTGTAGATGTTACCATGCTTCAGTGTTTGAATTTTAGAGGAAAAAACCTTTACTGCTATGTGTCATGAATTTCACTTGGAGTTTCTTTTCACTTTGGAGTTTTTTGAAGTGTGGTTCACATTTACATTGGAGAATCAGCTTATAAAGAAATTTACTGATACTATAGAGATACATCATCTATATTTGTGATTCAGGGGGTGATACTGAACTGCTTTGCATGAACAGAAAAACAGAGTTAGAACTGCCATATCTTTCTAAATTGTTACTTTCCTCTGGATTTTTGTCCCATACAATGTGAACTTGAGAATCTTGATTTTGCTCAGATCCTGATTGTGCATATATCTTTGTATAAGATATCCAGGCATCCACAGAAATCTCTGGCACCTGGAGAGGTATAAAATCATCAGTGTGTACATGCAGTGCTGGAGCTTGACATTGAAAGGAATATAGCAGAGCTTAATAGAAGTTAAAAAGGAAAATAAGAGTGATTTAGGCTTTTCCTTGAGTGATGGTTGACTTGTGATTAGTTACATACTCCTTTTTAAAGACACTGTTGAAGTAGTATTACCACCTATTAAAGTGAATGTGCCAGCTTTAAATTCATAATCAATTATCCTTTTACTTTTTATAGTTGTCTTCTCTGAGGAAGAGAGAGAGCAGATGAGAAAGTTCACAAATAAATCTTACCTTCTGGATAAAAGAAGCCGTCACCATGTATATCTTGGCTTAATTGATATTCTTCTGGCCTATTCTTATGAGATCTGTGTCAATGAAGGAGACAAGAATGTAAGTTTAAAAAAAAAATAAAAAATATATTATGTTTTAGGAACCTAGGGCTGGACTCTGTGCTGCCATTTAGGAAACTTACCTTTTAAAGTGAATTTACTTCCAGCCATCAAAAATACATGATGCAGTTAAAATGAAAGGCTTCATATATCTAGGTGTGGTGCACATGGGGATTAGTAGGATTTCTAAATACTTGTGTTCTTCTGCAGCAGCTTTGTTATAGGAGAGATGTGGAGTTTCAGGAGATTCCAGACAATTCTGTGTATTCCTGATTTATTCAAATGCAAATTTAACAAGATAACTGTTCTTTTTTGTTCTCTTTGGATCCCTTGCCCTCTTGGAAATGGAATTTGCTTCCCAGATACAACTTTATGCCTCTCATCTCCTGTGCTGATACAAACCAAGGAGATGCTTTTTCAGTGCTTTTAACCAAAATATTGGAGCATGCCATAAAACCATTGTCTTAATCAGACTGACATGCAGGGCATGGATTGTGGAATGACAAGCTAAGTGTCCAGAGCTGCTGATTCATCAGAATAATCTGGGATTGTTGTTGTGTTGTGTGTTAGTGCTGCACAGAACTGCAAATCTGCCAGGAGCACAGTTGTACAAATCTCTTTTGGTTTTGCAGTAACTGTATGGTGTATGTGGAAAACACAATGGGGTTTTTTCCCCTTCCCCTCACCTTTTTTTTTTATTCCCATTTAATAGGAAAACCAAGACATTCAGGCCACACAAATCTTTACTAGAGCCAGGATTAGAGATCAAGGCTTTCTGGCTTTTTGCCCCAGTCATCCCACTAGACCACACTTCCACTCAAATACTATGAATCTGTCAAATATTAAGAATAATGACATTTTACATGTACTGCTGGCTTTGGGACCCTCTCTGAAAGCCAAAAGTCTTGAGCTATTTTTATGAAACAAGGCATTTGAGCTTGGCTTTTGTTGATTCAAGTCTGTTGCTTTGTGTAAAGGGACAGAATTCCACTAAAATACCATTACTCTGTGTATTCTGTTGTATTTTAAAGATTTTGTGCATGGGCTGCATCTTCCCACTATGGAAACCAATTCAGTTATTCAACATCTGCATTGCAATTTAATTTTTAATGCTCTCCTGTGGCCATTTCAATGCCCATAATGTAATTACTGCTTCTTATTCACAAAGGTTCTTAAATTGCTGCCAAAATGTTATCTTAAATAGTTTGCCAGCAGTGTTGGATTAGATAATACTTGTTTTACTGTCCCCTCTTAAAATCAGGTTGAATCATCTTGGAACATCAGGAAACTGAGTGCAACATTGTGCTGGCTGGAGGTAAAGTAAAAGTAAAGTTTCATGTTATGTTTTTGCTGTATCACATGGGGTTTTTTTAGTACTTTATGTTGTTTCTGTTCCAACTTATATTGTTTCTGTAATCTTCCTTCAATATTGAAGATTAATTAATTGTATATCTTGTTTTCGATGGAACTAAAAATTTTATTTCTGGGCTCCACAAGGTAGTGGGTACATGTTGCTTTACCTGCCCCCTTCTTTTCAGCCTTATTCTTGGAATAGTAAAGGTAGGAAAAGACCTGTAGGATTATCAGGACCAACCATAAGCAAGCACCATCACCATGTTCACCATTAAACCATATCCAAGGGCCTCATCCCTGTTTGTTTAGTTGCTGCTCACCCTTTGGAACCAACAGAGATTAGAGGAAACCCTGAATTCCATTCTCTCCACGTTCAGATTGTTCACTGAAAGCACCCAGGCCTCTGTGAAGAAATTGTTACAGAGCTGGAGGTGGAAAGGACTTGACCTGGCCTGAAATCCATTAATTCTTAGAATGCAGGAAGGTGGAAAGGTCTGTCCCAGCCTCAGTCCTGAAATGACCGAGCCAAGTCTCACTTTGCACGATCAAAACTGAAACTGGACAGGATTTTTGGGTCCAGTCCTTCAAACTTTTCCAGTAGTGGTGAATGTTACATTCAGTTATAACTTGTCCTGTGACAACAGGATTTTTTTTGAGTTCTGCAGTAGCAGGTTACAAAGGACTGCAGTTAAAATGCCCTGACTGCCTTCATTCACAATTTATTTCTTTTCAGATCCATATCCCGACATAGTGAAGGAGTTTTCTGCTTGTGCTTACTCTGTGATAGACCAGTTCTTGATGCAGCCTGTTCCAGCTGTGTATTTCACACCTAGAAAACTCAATCCTGGCACCAAGCTGTTAATAACTATCTCTGTTTGACAAATCATTAGGGCTGGGAGTTTTCATCATTCTGTAAAAAAAAAAAATTGCCTCAGCTCTGGTTGGTTTGAGCTCACTGCCATTTTGTTGGCCATGACTTGTACACACCTTAGCCTCTAAATACTCAATCACAAACCATAAATGATTTAAATGCTTGCTGGTGATCCATTAAAATGAGCAATGGGTTGAGGTAGTCACAGAATGCAAAGAAGTGCTGGCTGTCAGCATAGTTCTTTTATTAATTTTAATAGATTGAGAGTTCAAGATGAAATAGGTGTTTTTTTAAATTAATAAATGGAGTATTTTGTCTTGAAAAGTGAAAGCCAGAAAGGAAACCACTCCCTAGAAAGTCTTTAGTAAGTCCTTAATGCCTGTGGTGTGAGTAAATTAGAGGTGTTCCTCACTGCTAAAGGAGGACAATGAACTGTTTCCCCCAAGCAGGTATATTTATCCCTGTCTTGAATATCTAGAATTTTCATGAAAAGCAGTCATGTATCATTTTTAAAGATCTTATATGTACACATGTACTTGGTTAATATCATATGGATTTAATTTTTCTTTATTCTTAGAAGGCTTTTTTATAGCTTCTCCTTAATATATAAAATAATGTGGGACAGATGTAATTTATGGCTTTAATCTAAAGGATGGCAGAGTCTTGAGTTAGATGTTATATTCCCATGTTCTCTATGTTCTTTTTTTAATCCCAAACCACTAAAATGTACAGGACTTCTGTTACCTTGCCATGCAAACTGAATGTGCAGTGTCTTGTTTCTATTTAACATGTACCTTTCCATATCTATTCAAATACAGACTTTTAGAGGCATAATAAACCGAAATGTGCTTCCCCCCCCATTCTGCTATGGCTTTTTTCCTTAAAGGAAAACAAACAAGCACACAGACTAATGCAGATTTTTCACTGATACAGAGTTTCTCCAGCATCCATGATGTCCTGATATCTTTTGGAAGAAGAGTGCTGTGCTATCCCCTGTACAGGCATTTTGGGCTGGTGACACGTGCCTTCAATGATACAGTCATGATTCTGCAGCTGGGTGAGTGTCTGGGGACTGCAAGTTGTGCACAGCCATCTTTACACCTTGGCTTGTTAAAATTACCTGCAACTTTTCTATTTAGCATGAGTTGCTTCATCAAAAAAAGCATTAGATTTATTTTTTGGACAGAAGGATCACTGAGAAGCAGTGCTTCAGTGCTTTATTTTAAATGCTTGTGAGTTGCAGGATTAAAAACCCACACAAATGGCAATATTGATCTTTACTACTGCCAAAGACTGTTGCTGATTGAAAATAACATTGACGTTATAACAGTCAGGGAGTGAACTTTTAAGGGGAAGATGGATGCTGTCCCTCCTCACTTATCTCCACTGCCTTATGTTGCTGTTAATAAGTGTGAAAAAAGAAAATTCTGATAACAAAATTGCAGTGATACAGTGCTGACAGCCTTTGGAGGGTTTTCTGAGGTGGGTAGTATATGAGAGGTAAGAAATTTGCTTTTCTCTTAATGTCATGATGGAAGATGGTGTTGCAGTGAACATTCAGTGATCCAGTGAAATATTGCCTGACTGAGTAAGTTATTACCAGGATGTTTCCATTTAAAAGTTGGTAGAGTTCTTTCCTTGTGTCTCAGAATACTGTTTCATTAAAAAGAGAGAATAACACCAAAGTTCAGTTTATCTTTAGATGAATGCTCCTCCTTGAAAATGTGGCAAAACACACAGAAGTCTGCAGGGTGAAAGAATGTAAAATAGAAATATATGACTTAAACTTTCCTTCCAAATACACAGGATGAAAGCCAGTAGAATTTCATGATGGTGTAAAATCAGATTATCATATCAAATGGCAGATACAGAGCTGGGGTCAAATTATATCCTCATTTTGAAATGGTCTGTGGAAAGAGGACTGGATTTCTGAATCTGTAAAATTCAGGTTTCAGGCTGTTGTCTGGCAGCTCTCACAGCAGGGAAGTCCAGAAGGATCCAGGGATCTGCAGACCATGCTCTGACTTTTCTCTTACACATGTTGGAGGCTTTTTTATTTGTACTTTTAAATACAGCTAGTGGTGTTTTTAGAATAATCAGGAAGTAGTATGTGCACATAAAAAGCAGTGTATTTATTGATCACTGTAATGCAGAGCTGTAACTATACAAAACTTCAATCCCATGGGCCCATGTTCTAAAAGCAGACATTTGATAGTTTGCCTGATGCAGGTTTCCCTGTTTCAAGTCTGGCAAGATTTGCAGCCTCTCATTAGAGACCCATTAAGCTACTATATTTCAAAACTTTTAATTGATGAAGAAAGACATTTTTTGTTGCGAATTAGTGTAACATTCACTGATGCACATTGTTACTTGGCAGATGAGTAGAGGGAGTGGATGTTGGAAATGGTTTGGGCTGACAGCTTGACAGCTGGAACCTGAAAAAATTAGCAAAATTTTAATTCCACACATCATTTCTTTGTAAAAGAGCAGACTTCTTTTAGTCAAAATAGTGATGTTTGACAAGCATTGATGGGGATACAATTTAAAAGTTATTAGTTATATTTGGGATTTTATGTTTTCTTTGCTGACTTAGTTGGTTTCCTACTAGTGGGTTGGTTTTTTTTTTGTTCTGTTTGCCATGGCATTTTGCTTTCCACATTCCTTCTCCTTATTTCATCTTCCTCACCCTTAACTTTCATTCTCTGGCTGTATTTTTTCAGCATGGAATTACTTAAAAATAAGCAAACAAATTTTGTGCTTGAACAGCAGGGGGAGTTCTGATCTTTTTTGTTTCTTTTTTTTTTTTTTTTTTTCCCTCTCCTCTCTAAATCTGTAAAATGTAATTTCATCCCTGTTCGGGTTTCATAGCCTAGGAGGAGCCAGCCTCTTGGGAGAGGGTTATTAGATTCCATTTGCAGTGGTGGCTGTTTTCATTTGAATGTGGGTTTTTTTCCCCACCATTAAATGGTGAAAATAATTTTTTTAAAGTGTTCCAGCTCTTAACCCTTTAGCAACTGTCACCAGAAAACTAAGGGAGGAGATTCCAGCTAATGGGATTGTTGTGTGTGAGGGAAAAATTAAACTCACAACAGAAAATATTCTGGTTGTGGAATGAGAAAACTCACATTTTTAGGCTTTTACTGTATTTATTGACTGTGTGTCAAATGGCTCCTTCCTGAGCCTGATGTGAGTTTTTTCTTTCATTTTACCAAACTATTCTGTAACTAGCAGAAGTAAGAAAAGTCCTCCCTGATTCCAAGCCCAGGTCTGCTGTTAGGTAATCATTACATTGCCTCACACAGTTCCATGTGCTCGACCCTGCTGTGAGCTGTGTGTTCCCAACCTTATTATTTTTCAGCACTGGTATTTGTGTGGGCATCAAGGGAAAAATGCTCCTCTTCAGAGAGATGATGAGGCAGAACTTGTTATTTGTGAGCTACTTTGCAGCTTAGTTTTCTTTTTAAATACAGTGCCCTGCCTGTCTGTGCCAAAGTTTGGGCCAGCAGAGCTTGGAGCAGTGGAAAAGCTGCTGGGGGAAGGGGCTGCTTCAGCTGTGGAGAATTACACGCATGGCTGGGCCTGCAGGCTTTGGTCTTGCAGAGATTCCTGCTGAATGCAGAGGCTCCCATCCCCAGGGATGTGATACTGAAGGACACAGTTACAGCACTGCTGTTCCCAGCCTGTGAATCAAGCCCAGATTCCAAGGTGCTCATAGATCCTGTGGTTATTAAACCCTCAGATGTGAGATGATAAAGAGGATCTATTATGATTTCTTGTGTGACTCACAAAAACAAAAATCTCTTTCCAGGAAAAGCTGCGGTTTTGAAGTGTCTGCTGGACATTCACAAGATTTTTAGAGAGAGTGACCCTGCCTACATCCTTAATGATCTCTTCATTACTGACTATTGCATCTGGATCCAGAAAGTCAAGTAAGTTCCTCAGTAGTTACTGATGTGGGAGATGTTTTTAGCATACTTCATCTATGAACAAGTGCCAGTAAAATAAATTCTGTCTCCTACACGTGGAAATATGATCAATTTTTTTTATTTAGTAATTGTGTCTGTCCAGCAATTTTTGATACAGAAGCAAAGACATTCAGTGCACTTTTTTAATACAGTGCATCACTGAAGAAGGGAGGGAGGAACTGCATTTTAAATAAAAATGTGAATTTTCATTAATATATTAATAGGGGGTTGGGGGGGAAACAGATTCTGGGGAACGCTCATTCTATTGCGATCTTTCCTAGGAAGATAAATGTTTATGTAGCTCTTATGTAACTTCAGGGTAAAGGATGGAAGGAGCTTCTAGTTCAAAATTGACAGCACATGCAGAGCATTCCCAGCTGTATGGAACATTGATTTATGGGCCGTAGCAGTTGCACCAATTGATTATTAACACCAGAACAAGTGTCACAAATCTCTGTGCGCTCTGTGCTCCTGCCCCTGCAGCTCTCCCTGGCTGTGTGGGAAGCTTTGGCTTCCACTGCTTGAGAGAAAGGAGGGACTCTGCCACCTCCAGACAAAATCCCTGCACTTCTGAGTCTCACCTGTGTTCTTTTAATGGAGTCAGCATGGTTTATTTGCAGAGTTTTGGGAAGTTTGCAGCCAGACGGGTTGGAATACCAGCATGTTCTAATGGCTTAAAACCAAAAGTATCAGTAGGAAAACAGTGGGAAGTGGATTAAATGATTAAAGCAAGCTGCATGTTCAAATCTTACTAAGCTTTATATTGTTCTTGTCAGATTTATTCTATTTTTCATACAGCTTTTGTATTATTTTTCCTTCCTTTTTATGTCTTCGCAGCCTTCTCTGAAGGCCCACAAAAGAAGGTGTGAGTTGGCACAGGCATGACTAATATACACACAAAAAGTGTCATTGTCTTTATTTGTTAATACAGCAATGCAGACTCCTAAACTGGTGGCTAAAATAGTCTTTGTATTTAACAAGAGATTGTGGGGGATAAAATAACTGAAGTGCACAAGACAGTGAAGGGGATAGAGGGAATTTGGCAATAATTGTGATCAGAAAAGGGAATGAGACAGAGAATTGAGCCAGCCTGCACAGGCTGTATGTGTAGGTGTGACCTTAGCAGTACTTCTTGGAGAATTAAAGACCTTCAGTTCACAGCTGTTCATGGTGGTTTGTAGTGTTGATTCTTGTTCTGTGTGTGCTTTCAGTGACTCTGACTTTCTGTTCCTATAGGTAATAATATATGAAACACTTTAAAGCAATTACAGGTGTTTCCAAACATTTTGATTCATCGATCCTGATGAATTCCAGAAGCAGGCAGTTCATTTTACACTGTCATATTTGAGGAGGCTTTCTTCAACCCCACCTTAAATGTGTGGGAAATTGACCAGGCATGGGGAAATTTAGGTTGAAGTTGAGTTGAAAAAGTGCAGTAAATACAGGAGAAAGTTATTTCATGGGTCTTTCACAAAGAAATGAGTCATTAAGCAGTAATGCCTCTGCTGCCCATATCAATGAATATAATGCCTAGCAAGTCAGTCATAAAACCCAGTTTTCTTTAAATCCAGCCCAGGAAAATGCACAGTAGCTATAAGTGACTGATAGATTAACACATTTCCTCCCAGACTCTCACATTATGTCCCAGTTAAGCACAACTGACAGCTGCTGGAAAGAGGGCAATTAAGCTATCTTATTGTCAGAGTGACATGGCACAATAGCTGTCTGTCATTAGGAGAGCAAGAGAGAGAGAGAGGAGCTGCAGAACCCAGTCCTATTTTTAGGCCTGAATCAGGACAGCATTTAAGCATATGCTGCAGTCATTGCTGTGCAGTTGAGCAGTGTTTGAAGTTCAGCAAGTGCGAAGGGAATGGGAACACTTGGTTTTGTTCCTTTATGTGGAAGGGAACAACTAAGCTCACTTGTCATGCAGAACATACCCTGGCAGGGTAGTGATTTGTCTGTTCAAGGCAAGAGATCCCAGCTCCCCAAGGTGAGGCACCTGGAGAGGAGGGTGCTGCATGTTGCCTTCCAGGGGAAGAAGGGGTGTGACATCCCTGTGGTAATTCCCTCTGAAGCACTGACACAGGTGCCGAGAAGCCATGGCTGCTCTGTCCCTGGAATTGTCCAAGGTGAGGTTGGAGGGGGCTTGGAGCAACCTGGGATGGTGGAAGGTGTCCCAGCCTGTGGCAGGGGATGGATGGAGATAAGCTTTAAGGTCCCTTCCCACCTAAACCATTCTGTGATTATGTAATTGCTGTTGTAGTGGAAGAGTTTTGGGAGGAAAGGGCATTTATAGATGTTATTGTGGTGGTCTTTCAGTGTTACAGTTATTTCCATCTCCAGTTAGTCTAGATACTTCCTGTTTTGTTTCTTAGCTATTATTTGCTCCATACAGGCTTCATTAATTTCCTTTGTCTCCATTTCCTCCTGTCTTTTTGGAGCTGCGGGTGCTCTCAAAATCCATAGAGGGTTTTCCTTTTCTTCCCCTCTTTCCTTGTAACAAACTCCTGGTGGAGGTTGGGCCCTCTTTGCTCAAGCAGTTAAAACAGACTGTAGGTTCTTTTTAAGGAAGAATCTGGGCACTTTAAAGCCAGCTGGAAACAAGCTCTTCAACTCACCTGTGCTGGCAGAGATCTCTGGGTTTAGGAAGAAAGTTTGGCACAGGCAAAACCATAACACATATATCCAGGGATAGAGAGCACACAGTCCCATTCCAGATGAAGAGAAATACCCCTGGTAGGTCCTAGCTTTTAAATATTCCATGTGGAAACAAAAACCTTACAGCCAGCAGTGTGTCAGTAGCCTATTATAAATTTGGTTTGAGATCATAGTTTGGCTGTGGGTAAATTATATGAGCAAGTGAATGTGTCACTGGGCTGGCAAAAGCTGATTTATTTTAAGCACAGAGTATCTGGAATTAGAAATGATGAAGATGCTGAATAAAACACAGGTGGCTAATAGTCAGTTGGAGATGAGGAGTACAAGCTAGGCCTGGAATTCTGAGGATTTTTTTTGTTTGATCATTTGTTTGGTTTTTTTTTTTTCCGGAGAAATTACTTTATTCAGGTGCTGTTA
This sequence comes from Erpornis zantholeuca, assembly GCA_013400515.1. NCBI lineage: Eukaryota > Metazoa > Chordata > Aves > Passeriformes > Timaliidae > Erpornis > Erpornis zantholeuca. The sequence continues at coordinate 1,921,680 of VZTN01019836.1, read as the reverse complement.
CTAAGACAAAAGTAGATTCTCAAATGTCTTAGACAATGCAAGATATTAGGAAGTGCAGCTAAAATTTTGTCTTCCTGTTGGCAATCTTAAAGCTAAAGTTTTACCTGCTTTTTAGGTTTCTAGTATTTCCCTTCAAGCTGCTTGTGAACTGACTATTAACAATTCCATCCATTGTGTAAAGTGGCGTGTAAATCCTTCTAAGTGTTGTTAGGTTTTGAAGAAAGGGAGCATGTTGCTCAGCCAAACTTATCAGAAAAGAGGGAAAAGTAAATGTTAACCTGGGTAACAAAAGCTTGACAAAGACCTATGCAGGCAGCTTGTGGTAAATCTCAGCAGGTGGTGTCAACATTTCTGTTGAAAAGCCAGATGCAGCCAGATGGAAAATTGCATCTTTAACCCCTGAGGTCATAATGACATGTCATCACTTCATTTGATCCCCCTGCTAAGTGAGCTTATCATCCACCCTGCTGTCACTTCTGTTATTGCTTTAATTTCCATAATAAAATTAAATTTAATTTGCCTGGTTTGCATGCTTTTGTTCTTTAGGTCCGAGCTTTTACAAGCCACTCTGACACATGTGGCAGCTTCTCCGAGGTGAAATTAGAACTGAATTTGTGTTCTAAGTATGAGGTTTTCTCCATCTTTCACACCTTCCTTTAAGCAGAAGGGGGATGAGGGAGAGGAGAAGCATTTTTGGGGAGACCACTGGTGGGTTGATGGCTGCAGTACGGGCAGCTGAGACCGGGGAAATCCAGGTGTGCATTTCTTGCAGGAGAGCTTTTTCTCCCTTCTGTCAGGAGTCTGTGTCTGTGACCCCACAGGAGCTGTGCCCTTTAGAGAAGTCAGAATAGTTTACCCTCTGTCTCTTGCTGTGCTGAGGTTCCTTTGTCTGGCCTGATGTCTTTCTCCAGTATTTTGTGTTCCCCTTTGTGCCAGGCTCTATTCACACGGTGGTTTTTGGCTGCTGTTGTACATGTGTGCCTGCTGGCCGTGCCATGGGTGGGAGGCTGAGCAGCTTCCTACGAGTCCTTGGCCAGTACAGGCAGTTCTGCATCCCTACTTCAGGGAACAGCTCCAGCCCATGGCAATTTAAAATATTCTTACCTAATATTTACATGCATATATAGCTTTAAACATGTACCACTAGTGTTGGTTAACGTGTTTTTCCTGTGTTCCTGAATTGGAGGTGAAGCTGTGAGTGTTCCTGGCAGTTTTCCAGGGTTTAGTTGAGTATAGAATCACAGAATGGTTTGGATTAGAGGGGACTGTAAAGATCATCCAGTTCCAATCCCCTGCCCCTGGAAGGGCAGGGACACTTCCACAGGACCAGGTTACTCATCCATCTAGCCTGGCTGTTGCACAGTTATTTTGCTTCTCATAGTTTCATGGGTATGAAGTGTGCAGGAGAATATTTGAGCCCATGTATCATTTTCATTATCACTGTTGTTCTACTTTTTAACTTAACATGAAATTATAAAAATCATTGTTTGTGTTGTATTTTGTAGTAGCTTCAACACGTGCAGTGAAGGAGAGCTGTGAGCTAAGACAGATGAGCTGTTAAATTGCCCTGCTGTGTTCTGTGGAGCTGTATTTCCAACTTGCTTTGTTATCCTTCACAAATACGTGCTCTGCACCCTGAGACAAATGTAATGTTGCTAATTTTGGTGACTGTAGGTGTAACATGCCAGTTTGAGCACGGACTCCTTGATTTACAGTAAAAACCAGGATTCCTGGTGGCATTTATACAGTCTCTGTAGAAGCTGCTGTCTTTACTGGAACTAACTAAATTAAAGTCAGGTATTCCTGAGTGTGCCATATTTGCTTCTCCTGGTTTGCAGGTGAGACATCCCCTGAAAGGTGGGTTTGTCTCATAGGTCTGTTTTCCTTTTCATCTCTTCCTTACAATCGACGCCTAGTCCTTGTTACACCATAATTACCCAGTCTGAAGCCAGCAGGGAGTTGCTGCTTGATGTGTAGGATGTGAATTTCTCCTAAATAAATGTAGGATTAATTACATTCACAGCGTGTCACGGAGGTGATGAGATCGACTGCGATTGTTCAGCCCCCCTTTTCTTTTCCCCAGGTTTCCTGAATCCCTTGTTTAATCAATACAGTGTAATGTTGCCCTGAAGTGTTAAGGCCTGATGTTGCAAAGGCATGAAGGAGTCCAGGACTTTGAGGAAAAAAAAAGATTTGTGAGATACAGGATTTTTACTGCTTGTGTCACATCAGATCCTAAAGTGCACAAGGGAGTAAAGAACTCAACCTTAAGTGTTGCAGTTTCAGTCCATTGCATTGGTTTTACCTCAGGTTTTTGCTACATTTGGGAAAATATTTTGTAACATATAAACATCTTTAAGCTTCTGCAGCTAAATATGATCTTTCAGTGAATGTAAATAGAATCATAAAATACGTTTCTATGGTATGTTAAAATAATTTGTGAAATGGATCATTTTTCTGCAAACTGAAGAAATTCGATTTGCTTATTATTTGCTAAAATCTGGAAGACTTCAAAAAATTACTCAAAGTATGTAGAAAAGATCTTGATTGTGCCATTTTGGCAGCTGTTTCTTCTTGGCACTCCTGTTTTCTTTAGTGTTTTGGGATTTTGTAAAGCTCAAAATACTTGACACGAGCCAGGCTTTTAAAAGTCTTTTGGTATTTGCTTTTTTGCTGCTTGTACAGTTGATACTCATTGATTAATAGAATGGTTTGGAAGGGACCTTAAAGCTCTTCTCCATCCACCCTCTGCCATGGGCAGGGACACCTTCCACTATCCCAGGCTGCTCCAACCTGGCCTTGGATATTTCCAGGGGCAGCCACAGCTGCTCTGAGCACCCTGTGCCAGGGCCTCACCACCCTCCCAGGGAAGGATTTCTTCTCAATATCCTATCTAAACCTGCCCATACTCATGAAGTTCTACTCATTTATGACATTTTCATGTTCCTAGGAAGGGTTTAACCTTTGAAACTCAGGACTAGTTGTCCTACTAAATGAGGAGTAAATGGAGTTACTCTTGCAGGCTCTGCACCTCTACTGTGAAAATACTGAGTTCAGACAGGAGTACTCAGGAGCAAAATTGTCCTAAAAGGTTTTCAAATGGTGCCCTGCTAATGTTAGTTTATTAAATTTTTGATTTGTGATGGGGGAAAGAGGGAATGTGTTAACACATAATAAAACTGAATTGGTGCTTTAAAGCATTCTCAAATGTTACAGGAATATGCTAATTTTCAGCTGTTAACCTCCTGGATTCAGCAGCCGTGATTCCAAAGAACAAAGGCATAAGCAGTAATATATTCTGGATGAAAATCCTGCCTCTTGGCTCTGTGGGATTAATCTGATTTGTACAGCACGTTTAAAGCACTTCATCCCGTTGAGGTGTGAGGGAAAATGCCCTCACGGTGTCATGTTTCACGTGTGTCACAGCTGTTCCCTGCTCTGCCTGGGTTTGGGTTTGACTTCACCTTCATTGCTGCCCATGTCGGCCTTAGTTTAGTGGAGGCTGCAGTAATTTCAGGTTTGATAAAAACTCCAGTTTTCAAAGTGCATGATGCAGAGAAAAGCCAAATTGCTTTCATGGTGCTGCTTTGAAAGCAGTTTTGCCATTAGCATGTGCTTTTAGCTTCTGCTCTGCTGTAGCCAGTTGTGTTTACTTATCAGGCAGTGTAACAACCCCATCACAAAATCCCTTAATTTGATCTGTTTTGTAGTGAGAGGATTGTATTTTTGACCATAGCTTTTTAATGATACTGTCATTGTGGATGCACTGAATCCACCTAATTTTCTGCCCCCACTCCCTGCGAAACAAAAAACCTCCTATTTTGAAGGTTTCTGATATGAAGGCTGCTCTTTCCTTTGCTGTTCTGGTTTGCTGAGAGCTATGCAGGTACAAGGACAAATCCCAAAACCTCAGTGCTGCTGGTGGTCACACCTGGAGCACGGTGAGGCAGCTGGGGCTTCTCAGGCTGCACCCTGACTGTCCTGTGAGGACTTGCTGCAGGAGCTCAGCACTACAATCCCCAATTATTGTAGCTCATGCCTACAATCCCCAATTATTGTAATTCCTTCTTAGCAGGTTTTACAAGCTGGCATTACTACTGCTGGCAGCCAGTTCAGTGTGCATGGAGTACTGCTTGGAGTACTCGTGCTGTGCTGGGTTTGCTTCCCATTCACTTCCTTGGTGGCCTGGAGTGCTGAATTAACTTTGAGCTCTCCCAGCTGCTCTTAGGAATAATGGGAGTAGCTAATTCAAATGGTCTCTTTGAGATTTATTTTATGCATATTTAAAAATCTGTAAGAAAATATATAATGTGTCTTATTAGACATTTTTTTGTGGCATTAAATGTTATTTATTTAAAGGTATAAAATGAATTGCACACGCTGCCCCAGACTGGCCATAAGCACTTATTTGAGCAATGTGCATTTTAATACAAACAAGTCTAAAATGACACACTCAGTAAAAGCTTGTAGAGTGCAATTATGGATTGGAGAATAAAAGACAGTTGAGGGCAACAGCTTCAGAAAAATAGGTTGGGTCATGCTTGAGAACAGTTTGAACCTGAGCAGGTGAGAGGGTGAGTACACTTCAGCTGAAGAAGCAGAGTAGTATCCTTTAGGAGAAGGAAGTGGCATGACCTTAAAATGCATCATTTGTAAGAGTGTGTTAAAACAGTGATTCTAGTGCTTGTTCAAAAAGATGTTGAAAAATGGAGAGGATTAAAGGGAAAAATGCTTCATGAATGTAAATGTCTGTGACCTGTGTTAAGTCAAGACATCAAATGAACCTGGGAGTTCCTTGGTAAGAAAATTAAAGGTTGATTAGGACTTGTCTACAAGTATGATGGGACAGAGATTTCAGGTTTTAGCCATTGAGTTGTATAACAAAAAAATATTTTTTTTTAAATCACACATTACAGTCTTATTTGAACAGGAAAAATTCAAACAGCAGTAAGTTTTCAGATTTTCCTAGTGAAAAGTAATTCTGAGTTGACTCATTCTCCCCGTGTTGTTGGGTAATTCTGTACAGTCTTACTTGTTTCTATCAAAATTGCACAGCTCAGATGAACACCTTGTGGTTCAAACCTGAGCTCTGGGTGCAGAAAGTATTGGAGATTCTGAGCAATTTATTGTGCTACTAAAACAGGAAATCCTATCAATTTCCTTAAAACTTAGGTAGGACTTTGCCAATTTATCAAAGAGTACATTGACTGTTGGTAGAAACTGCAAATTTATTTCTTTTCATCCCAAGTTGTCTACTCTTACACCTTGGATCACAGTCCTTGGATTTAAAAATATTAACTACTAATTTGCAGGCACATTCTGTGTGTCTCCTCTTTCACTGTTTTGATGCATGTTTTTAATACAATTTCTGTTGGTTTGCTGCCATCACAAGCTGCCAGTGCCTCTCCTTAGGTGCTGCATCTTTTTTAAGGCCTGAGCTGTCACTTCAGGTGCCTGTAAAGCAGGAGGTGCACACAGAGCACTGGTAAATAACAATACCCAACTAATATAATACATTGACTTAAGAGCCTTAAGGCAAAACACTGCCCTGAGGGCTCAAAAAGTTGATAGACAGGTGTGTATAATACCAGAAATTCCCCCTCATGTATGTTTTAGCAAGCCCTGTAAAACATGGATTTTTAACAAGGGATTTAATCTCTCCTTCCAGCTGCTAGCTGCAGTTTCCTTTGATGTTTTTGCTCCCCTGCCCTCTGTTGTTTTTTCCTATTTATTCCATCACTTTTCTACAGCTCGTATTCCTTCAGGCTGTGTCTGAATGCACCTTGCTGTGGGCAGAGAAGGCAAAGAAGAAAGTCTTTTTTTTCCTCCCTCAGGCTACTGCTTTGATTTTCCAAAGTTGTTGGGAGGCAGTTCCTATGTGCCTGCAGAAGGGTCAGTGATCTGTGTCATGTCTTTTCAGTCAGCACAGCTCAGCTGAGTGGATTTCTGGTTTGATGAGGGGAAGGATGAGCTGCTGCAGCCATTGCCTTTTGGAGCAGCTGAAATGTGCAGCTCTGGTCCAAGGGGGAAGCTGAGCTCCAGGCTGGAAACATCTTCCTGGTTTGTTTCCAAGGTGCTCCATTATTATTATTAACAACAACAATAAAAATAATAATAAATAATAATAATAATAATTTCTCTGAGGGTGTGATCATGGAACAGCTTGGGCTGGAAGGGACCTTTAGAGGCATCCACAGTCCAACCCTCCTGCAATGAGCAGGGACATCTTCAACTTGGTCAGGTTGCTCCAAGCCCCATCCAACTTGGCCTTGAATATTTTCAGGGATGGGGCAACAACAGCTTCTCTGGGCAATCTAGTCCAGTGTTTTTTCACCCTCATTGTCAAAAACTTCTTATGTCTAAGCTAACTCGACCCTGCTGCAGTTTAAAACCATCCCCTCCTGTTCAGTGAGGCCCCAGAGCAGCTGGTAACAGGTGCCCAAACACAACAGGGGGTGTGTGGGAAGAGCTGGGAGCAGGCTGCTCACTTTAGGCCCTTGGAAAAATCTGCTTTCCTGCCAGGAATTTGCAAGATGCTCAGGTCTGGTATCTTCTCCTGTTCAGACTGTGTGAGTTGAGAATGGACTGAGAGTGAGAAGGCTGCAGGTGGTGTTTTCCCTTCAAGTGTTCCAGGTGTCAGTCAGAGTGATGGAGCAGTGGAAGAGTTAAACTCTGATCAACCCCACTGTGTTGTTTGGGGGATAAATTCCATTGCAAAGGGGTAGGATCATGTTGGAGTAATGTTTGTAATTGTGCCTTTAAGCCTGTTCCCTGCCATTGTTATTTTTGTAATACAGGACTTTGCTAGCATTATCCTGACACTAAAATTCACATTTTCTGCCCTGCTGTGTGTGAGTACCTTTCATTCCCATACTTTAACACAAGTTGTATCATTTGCAGCATGAGAAGAGCTTTCTCCTAGATCACCAGCAGTGATGGTGAAGGCCAACTTCTAGGTAATGGCAGCAAAGAAACTTGAGGGAGAAGGGGCAAATACAGAACAGTTGTCAGTGTGTTACAGTCATTTCTGTAACACAGCCAATATTGCTATCATTGCTATCATTTTATAAAATCTCTTTCTTTCTCTGCATCTGTTTTGTGGTGAGTTATCTATTCATCTTTCATTATTTGTGTTTATCATATATGATTTTGGAAGCTGTGCCATTATTAGATGTTTGGACTGGCTGCAACTTACTGGAGCTGTTTTGGCAACAACGCTCTGTTGAACTATTCTTAAAACATATAAATACTCTTCAGTTTCTTTTTATAGTCCAGTATTAATTCCAAGTCTGTTTTCTCTTATGAATATTTTCATAATATCATCTACATAAGTAAGCTGTACTTGATTTCTTTTATAATCCATGATCTGTTTGGTTTGAACTTCTCAAAAAGACCAAGTAATGAAAGTAAGATGTTATATTGGAAAGCTTCATCTTTTTTTAAAATATTTATAAATGTGAAGTTCAGCTCATGCAGTATTTAGATTCATTATGAAAGAAGCACTGTGGAATTTCAGAATAAATATGGGGGGAAAGTCACTTGAAACATTCAGACTTATTAACATAAAAGAAGTCACTTAAATTGAAATGATGGTGCTATGTTTTATATTTGATTTGTGGTTAACAAACTGTAATACTTTGAGCTATGTAGATAGCAGTTCATGTTTACAAGACTGCCAGTTGGATTGCAGTGTAAGTACATCACTCTCTTGGTTTCGGAATCCACTTAATGCCCTTTGAAAGCCAGAATTCCAAGATTAAAGCATTTTATGTTCCCCTCTAAGCCTGCAGGATTCTCCCCATCAGCCATGGGGCAGGGCTGTGTTCTGTCACCTGCACAGAAGGGAGGTTCTCATGTCCAGAGTGGCTTCTTCAAGCTTCATTTCTGCTTTTCTGATCCTGTCCATTTGAACTGGAGGCATCTTACTCACAGGGAGATGCATTTTCCAGACTTCTTTGAGCCTGTGCTCCTTTTTGTTGCAGTGTGGTTTTCCTGTTTGCAATGAAAATTTGCTGTGCAGGGAACTTTTCCAGTCTCTGCTTTGTCTGGGATCTGTGAGGGAAGGAGGAAAAAAAAGACTTCATAAACTTCCCACCCCAAGCCTCGTGCTCTTGTCCCTTCCCCACATCCTTTGACACCTCCACCAGGCACGAGGCATATCCACAGCTGGAATTAGCAGGGATCTGCTGGCCAGGGTGCCTGCCCTGGCCTCCTACCAAGTCAAGACACAATAGCTGTGTCCTGCCAGCCTAGTCCCAGGAGGCTCATTATTTATCCCTCTGCTTATTTTCATGAAATATGTAGGAATTTAAAGATCTTTAAATGCTAGTGGCTCTTAAGTTTGATGAAGTTGCCTGATGCTTGCAGGAGTTGTTAGGAAGGAAATGATTAACAGTCAGTATGGACATGGACAGTGCAACTGTGCAAAGCTAGGTTATTTAGGCAAAAAATCAGAGTCCACCATCTTGAGAGATAGAAAGCATGAATTCCTACCTGCAGTTGCATAGAAGATCTTGCACTGACTGAGCACCATTTTTTTGAGCACTGGCTCTAGAAGTTGGGGAGATGGTTTGTTTCTTTCCTCTGAAAACAGTGGTTAATCCAGGACCAATTCCTGTGAACAAATGTTGTGTTTTTGCTGTTGTGTTTACACTCATCTGTCTTTCTTTTGCTGCAGATAAGGTAGAAGATTAGTTAAAGTTTAGGTCAATTTTTACCTGAGTCCTGAAGAAAATGGTTCTGTTTTTCCTTTACTAGCATTCTTCCTTTATCTTCTGGACTCATTGATCAGAGCTAATGAGATTTTAATGGAGTTATTTATGGCCTCTGCCTCTTACTATAAAAGTCTATAATAAACTGAGCATGTGAAACTATTGGATGGTGCTGTTTGTGTTTATCTCTCTTAATTGTATGACCTCTTCTGTGATTCTTTCAGATCCCCTAAGCCAGGTAGGCTATGATGAGCTAACCAGCTAATAAAGGCTGGGAAGGAATTTAGTAGATGTTGCATATTCACCTTTCTGATGATTATAAAATAATATTTTCTGTGCTCTTCTGAATTAGGGCCTTTTGTTGCCATGAAAGGATTGCCCTGTGGTTCAGGTGCTGGGTGTATTTTCCAGTTTGTGCCTTAACCTTCATGGTAGTATTGTTGTGCTTTAAGTTTTAGCTTAAAAGTAATAGTTGTGTTCCCAGATCTGGATGAAATAAAATCTGTGCCCAGATTCCCCAAACTTGTGGAGAAATGGGGTAAAAGTGTGTGAGAAGGTACTTCAGCAATACAAACAGTGTGAAGTTAGTTGTTGTCCTGGTCTGTAATACAGCAGTGTGCATGACAGGCACCAAGATTACTTTGTGCTCTGAATTTCCTTCAGAACTTCCTTTGGAGTATTTTTGTTCCCTGCTCCTGGACTTGCTTTTTCAAAGCTATTTCACTATGATTGGAGGTCACTGACTAGTGTATAATTGAAGCACTCATTATAAATAACCTTGAAAGTGAAATAATAAATGGTGAAATATGCGAGATGATATAAAACACACTCTAAAAGGTGTAATTGAGTCTTAGTCTCTTGTCTCCAGGCAGATTCTGAGGCTCAAGTTCTTTTGTAACCCATGACTTTTTAAAGAGTGGTTTGGGCAAATGGATGGTACTTTTAGTGTGATGGGTTTCTTATTGTTGCCCCTAAATGTCCATTTGTAAAGGTTCTTTTCCTGAACTGGAGGGGTTTTGTGATCTAACCTCATTGTGGGACCATTTATGCAATTTTGTGTCTGTTGACTCGAGCTGCTTCTGCATTAATGAATTCTGCTTTAGTATTCAGTGCCATCATCCTTATTGCTCCTGTGTCTTACCAGCCAGGGCTGATCAAACCTAGACTCTTTCATGTCTTGAATATTTTATTAAAATTAAATTGTCTGTCAATTTTGTATCATAAGAATTCAATCATATTTTTTTCTTTCAAGCTGCTTGAAAGTGCATATCAGGTGTGGAGGGATGTTTCTCATTGTCAGTTGCCTTTCTGAAGGAATTGTGCTACTTTTGGGTTAAACCCCTGAAGTTTGAGTTCTGTTACAGCCATTTGAGAATGTGCCTTTCCTCTGCTTTATCCTCCACCCCTGGCTCTCAGAATGTACTGATCAGTGACCAGGGTGATCTCTGCTATCAGCTTCAAGCTTTCCCCAAAGATCGCCAGTTCGGTTGCTCCAGTAGCTGTTTGGGGCTAGATAGAAGCTGCTTCTGAATTTTAGAGCAAAGAACAATTTCTTTTCTTTTTGGTGGACTCGTTGGGTGCTTTGCCAGCTGTGTCATTCTTGTACGAGCTCATTTTCTTATCTTTTGCTTTCATGTGTGGCTGTAACTTGTTGAGCCTTCTGCTTTGAGAGAACTTGAGCTGTAGGCTTTCTGCCATAACAATATTAATTTCCATCAGGATCATGACGGAGTTCCTGTGGGGAGTTCATTTGGCATTATCAGGAGGCTGGACACTGAACAATGTCTCTTCACACTCCTGATGTCCGGGCAGACAAGGCTTGGGCTGGAAGACAGTGATGGATGGAATCCAGCAAGATCCACTGTGGGCAGGGGAAAAGGAGACCACCTGAAGGGTGTGGGGAGTCTGTCCCTTTGCAGGTGCCCTTTTGTTCACTAGTGACAGACCCTGCAGAAACACCAGGGATGTCCTATTGCAGCCTGTCCTCCACCAGTCTGGTGGCAAGGCAGAAAATTTCATTATTCCTTATAGTTTAACTGACATTTCAATGTCTCGCAGATAGTAAATTTGCACACTCTCTGTATCTGAACTGCTGAGGCTCTGGGATAATATCTGGTGATGTCTGAGATAATATTAACTCTAGAATTGTCTTAATACTTGCAGTGCCTCTGGCTAAATGAATAATTGTGGGAAATTGTAAGCAGTGCTGCCAGGTATGTAATTTGCAACACATTTAAAGTGGGGATACTTGTCTGGTTGTACTGCTTGGTATCTTATCTGTTTTATCAAAGAAAGGCTGGCTGTGAAACTTTCTCTCCTAAGTCTGAGTTTTGCCAGGCCTTGTGGAAGAAGGTAGTGTAAATATAGCCTGATGCTTTCTCTTTAAACTTGGTAACTTCTCGTATGTTAGAGATATAAAATTAAGGCTCTTGAGATGCAGCAGACAGGAAGCCTTTTGCTTAATGCAGCAGCTTTACTATTAGATGGATGCTGTGTGTCCAGAGCTCCTGCTGAGTGGAGATAAGTTAAATAACTGCCCTTTCTGTGTCTGTCAGCCCTGCTGAGTGGCACAGCGTGCTGCTGGTTTGTGTTTGAATGCATCCCAAGGAGCTGCAGGCCCACCAGGGCTGGCTGCTTGGCAGGGACACAGCCCCGTGTTCATACCCTGCTCCAAAGGCACGTCTGCGCTTGAAGTCTCTGCTGCCTCCGAGACTTGTTTATCTTGCCTGCAAGGTGTAAAGATAATTACTGTGAAGTGTTTCACACTCTAAAACAGGGCTTGTCAGCCCTGTGGAGCCAAGTCCTGCTGGCATGGAGGACTGATTCCCACTGGAACACTGAGTGGGCCCTAAGCACATGGGAGCAGCATAATTTTTCGTTAATTCCAGGATCAGTTAGGTCAAATTCAAACACCAGGCTGGCCAGCAGAGCTGCTGTCAATGTTTGTGATACTGAGGGTCCCATGCTTGGTTCCTTTCCTGCTGTGCTGGGGCAGGAGCAGGTTGATGTGTCCTGGGAGCTCTGTACTGTTGCTTGGCCAGGACTGAGCCAGGAGAGATACCAGGGAGACTCTGCTGGGTTTTGCCATGTCTTACACCTTGTTTACACTGAGTACTTCAGAACAGGGGATGTTTGTACACATCTGTGAGTGCAAAGCCAAATTGATGAGGCAGTAGAAATAAATCCTTCTATTGTTTACAAAAACAAAAGCAAGCTGGAGCTTGTGCTTGTGCAGGAAAAGTCACTGTGTTCCACAGCCAGATGTTACTGACTCCAGCTTTGGGAGGCTGTGCTGCCAGTGTGACTTTCTCATAGAATCATGAAATGGTTTGGGTTGGAAGGGACCTTAAAGATCAGCCAGTTTCAACCAGGGACACCTTCCACTATCCCAGATTGTTCCAAGCCCTGTCCAACCTGGCCTTGGACACTTCCAGGGATGGGGCAGCCACAGCTGCTCTGGGCAGCAATATTCACTCGCATGTTTGCAAATAATCTGCAGTGTTTTAGATCTGTAATTCCCCTGCCATGATTGAGTATCATCATTCAGAATGAGGAGCAGAATGCTGATTTTCACATTTTCAAGTTCTCTTTGAGTTGTTTTGTTTTTTTTAATATAACTGCTAAAACAAGAGTGCTGGATGTAAGGGAAGTACCAGGCAGATGGGAAGGTCTGAGTCATTAACACTCTTTCTTTAAACATTTTTCCTTTCATAGTGCTGACTGATGGACATAGTGTACAGAAGCATAATTATTTTTTTATTTCATCATTTGAGAAAAATGAGAGGATTTTGTGGCTGCATGTACCCTCCACCCAAGTCCTGCATTTGTTTTTTACTGTCAGTGACTGGGCTGACTTTTGTCTTCCCTTCCAGCTTATGTGAAATCTTCCTTGGAAACAATCAGATCCTTGATGTCTGTGTGCAGTGAGACTCCTTCCTCATACCTCTATGTTCTGGAGATAACAGATCTCTTGACTCTTCAGATGCTGGTGCTCTCTGTACTCGCTGGGACAGAAGGCAGAACTGGAGCTTGTAGGAGTTTGGCTTTACCTGGAGCCGAGTCGTGCTCTGCTCCCAGCCTGGCTGTCACTCGTGTCTCAGCCCTGCAGTCAGTCCCATCACCATCACTTCTCTTCATGCTGCCACAGGTGGCCTTTGCTGTGAACCTCTAATGATTTCCTGTTGCCATGATCCTGTTTTTATTTTTCTCAGAGTTTTATCCATCTCCCTTTATTTGTTAGATCTCCTTTTATTCTTTGGTCTTTTCAGCCCAGTTTCACTCCTTTATAATCTAAGATCTGTAGAACAAGATTTTTTTTTCTTCTTCTAGCACCTGAAGAAACTCTCCTGTGCCTAGACAAGGATTACTGTAGTTCTGTCTTGGAATTTTAATTCCAGACTACATGGACAAGCCCCGAGATGTTTCTCTTATCTGTTCCTCAAAGCTAGCATTAAACAAAACATGCATCTGATCAGTTTAACCTGTAATTAAACATTTTCCTTAAGCAACTGACATCGTGATAACTAATAATTATCATGTGTAGCACCTTTAAAACCTATTATGCATGTTTATGTAAGAACACTATTACCATAATAATAAGATATCATTACCACAAATGTGCATACTGAATGAGCATGTCTTAAAGTAATCATGGATTCCATTAATCATACTTGAAAAATTAAAGTATTTGCTGTCTAATCTCTCAAATGCTACTCAAAAGATTTTGGAAACAGCAGGGCCTGTTTACTGCAGGTCTCTCATACATGAGATCTCATTTCTGGTGTCTCATTTTTGTCCTGAATTGTTGCTTATCTTTCAGCTTGGGAAGCCATTAGCTCAAAGACCTGTGGTCTCCCTTTGAAAGCATTTCCATGCTCTGATTTTAGGCTGTTTGCCTGGCTTTTTGTCTAGGGAGTGCTGCCACCTTTTCTTAAGGGTGATGTGAAATGCACTCCTGAAACTTGGTTCTCTTCAAATTAGATAATTGCCTTAAAGGAGATGAACTGATGGCTAATTGTAATTCTCTTGCTCCTTTGCACAGGGGCAGAAAAGAAACAACCCTGTTCTTCAAGAGTTCCTTGGTTTTGGTTGTTTTTTTTTTTTTTAATACAAGTTTGCAAAGTTGAAGAGTGGAGTTTTTTGGGTTTGTGTAGAAAATTGTCCAGGGGTGACAGTTTTGAGTTTGTCTTGTATTGAAAAGCTGAGCTCTGTAGATTCTGATAGAGACTGGATGAGCAGAGTGAAAGTTGGAGAGGAGCACTTGACCTACTGAGAAAACTGAAATAAGACTTTTTTTGTAGAGTCAGAATATTTAGGGTTGTAAGGGACCTGTAAAGGCCATGTAGTCCAACCTGCCTGCAATGAGCAGGATCATCAAACACTTAATATGGCTAAGAGTTAAAAAAACTAACTTAGTGCTTTAGGGATTCTTTTATCTGTCAGTAGGACCCCACTGAATTTAGTAGCATAACATGTGTTGAGTCAAAGGAGTTTATCACTGTGTGTTTTCTTACTTAACATTTGGTGTTCAGTAATCTGGACACAGCAAAGTATTTATTAATGCCAAAAAAGCACATTATGTCACACAACTCCTTAATACTTGGTGCAGTTCTGTGCTATGCTTCTGTACCTTAATACATGAGCTGCATTGAAAGGGAATAGCGAAGGAGGTGGAAAGGGTTTTAAGGACTGAAAGTCTGGAGCAGGGGAAATAGCCATGAAAAGGTAGAAAAAATAGGAAAAAAACCCCATATGGAATTAAGAAACAAATTGACAGACACGATGGAAGTGTGAGGAGAAAGAGGACTTAGAAAATTGGTTTTTTGTCAATAATGGCAGCAATAAAAGCAGTGGGTGAGACAGGCAGTGGGAGGTGGGGGGGATCACCAGAGGAAATTGTTGTGCCAGGGGATGTGTGGGGAGTTGCTTGTGGTGTCAGTGCAATTAAAGGGAGCCACATAAAATGGGGACAGAGCAGGGTTCTCTGACAGGGCACAACCAGCCTTGGAGCTCTTGTTGCTGTGGACAGTCAGGGAATAGGAGAGGAAAAGGAACTGAACCTTCAGGTTATGAGCAGCCCTCACAAGGAAAGGAGATGTGTGCAGGCAGAGTTAGAAGGAAGGAAAGAGGCTGTTTCCAAAGCAAAGCAAAATGCTTTCTGAAAGGGATATAAACTCTTGTGACTCGGGGTATAAATCAGCTTCTCCCCAGTGTGCTCAGGAAGCAGATTTCCCTGCAGCCACTTGTTCTGTTCCCACCTACCTGCAAGGCTCCATGAACCTCTCAATGTATCACTTGGCTTCTTTTCCTTTCTCTTTACTGATGGAGCAGGGAGAATGCCTTCTTTGTTCCCAATTAGATTGGCAATTGCTCAAATCCTCCATAGCTCTTTGACAAAAATGCAAGTCCTTTACAAAAAAATGGAAGTAAGTTGCCATAAAGAAAACATTATTCTAATATATTTTTAAACTTTGGTACCTTTTTTTTTTCCTTTGAGGCTGCTAGGATTCTGTTGTAGTTAATCCTTAGCTTTAGATTTGAAAATTTTAGAAATAGAAATTGAAAATTTTACAAATAGAAATTGTCTTCTCTTGCTTTACTTCTGGGAAAGTTATTCTTAGTTTCCTAGTTTATGTGTTGAACTAAGGAAGTTTTGTGTGGTTTTTTCCAGGTTTTTAAAGCATTTAAATGTTGCACTGTCTGTAAAATGTGTAAGAAGCTGCACTGAATTTCCCTTCCCCCACTTAAAAATACAATTCCTTTAGGAGCAAAAAAAAAAAAAAACCTGGAAGCATCTACATTATACTGAGTAATTATGCCCCCTGGGAAATAGAATATAAAGATCTTTAAAATCATTCAAGTGAGAGAACAAGCACTTTAACTTTTGCCTGGCAGGAGCCATGTATTACATCCCAGCTCCTTGCTCCAGTGTCAGTGTGTCGTGCCTTGCAGGTTCACAGCTCTGGCAGAGGAAATGAAACCCAGTCAGTTACTGCAGGATTTATGGCAGACCTGCTGCTGCAGGAAGTGGTGAAAAGCTGATTGATAGTCTGAGGCAGAACTCCACAACAAGAAACAGGATGTATGTTTGGGTTTTTATGCCCATTTTCCCCTCTGCCCTCATCTCCCTCCATTTCAAGGCACTCTCTTACTTTTTAGTCTCTATTTATAAATCTGTGGTGCCCTTTTCTGGTAAAGCACGTGCTGGCATCCAATACTCGAGCAAGTGGATAGGGCTGGACCCAAGATTTGAAGCCAATGTGGTGTGTCTGCTTTATTAGGGGCATTTATCTAAATGGTCCTGTTCCTCCTGCTGAATTATATTTCAGCTGAATTCCAAGTGAAGGGTAAAGTACATCTGCAGACAGAGTATAGAACATCTCCTGTGATCGTGGGTGCACCAGGCTGGCTGGGGGAGGAGGAGAAGGGATTTCTAATCATAAGCCATCTAAGCCATATTCTCTTGGTTGATATGCATTTCACAGATATATCTGGGAGGGGAGGAAACCAGAATGATTTTGCTGCACATAAACTTCAGCCAGCCAGCCCTGTGCTGCAGAGTGTGCAGCTAAAGGCAGCAAACCTGAAAAGGCTTCTTCTGAAATGTTTTTCCTTGCTGTGCACTGCTGAAGCATCCAGCAGCAGGGTCTTTCCTGAAAGTATCCTCAAAGCCTTTCAGTGGGATATTGTCTAACCTTGGGGGAAAAGTTACCCCAAATAACTGCAATTATGAAACCTTCTGATTTTTTTTTTCCTCCTGTAGCATCTACTTTTACAATCAGGTTTGAAGAAGAAAGTTGTTTGCATCCCAAGCAAATGGAAGAAATGTTTAAGATTCGTGTTCCCGTTATCAAATGGGAAAGTTCTGCTTGTCAGGTTCACTAACATATCTTGTTCTTTGTTAAAGGTCAAAAAAGTTGGCTGCACTCTGTGAGTCCTTGCAGAAAACCACGCTCAGCAAGTCCCACATGGGGCTGGAGCTGGAAGAGCTGGAAGCAGCAGCAGTGCTGGTACAGGAGGAAGAGAAGGCGTTAAAAGCTGCTGGCACAGTTTCCAAGCAACAGCTGCTTTGCTCCGAGTCGGAGACAAGTGACTCTGAAGAATCCAGCAGCACTTCATCATCTGAGACAGAAGGCTCTGATTCAGATGAGCAGGAGTCCTCGACCAGCAAAGATGGGGAAATAAATTCTTTCCAAGGCATGCTCCAGGAGGAGAGGACAGCTCCACTTATTGACTGTAATGGATTAAGGCAGGGCACAAACACTTCGGCGATGGAGGTCGGTGATGGAAAATCAAAGGTTTCCTTGCAGTCCACGACTCCTCCTGGAAAACTCATAGAAGAATTAGAAATGCAGATCCACTCTGCGATGAGACTTTCAGAGCAGCCTGAAGGATTGGCTACTGCAGGCTGCATTTCACAGGAACAAGAAGGAAACCCTGTACCCGAGCCTGACAGATTTTCAGAAGATGCTGCTGGGAAGGGAAATTTCTTGGAGGTGTCTCCCAAGCCAAATCCGTTTCTTTTTCTCTGCAGCACAAATGAAGATGAACACTAAAGGACTGTGCAGGAGCACAGAGTCACCCTCTAGCTCACAGCTTGTTCTGTAATGAGCTGTCCCAAGGCTGTCCTGTGCTGCACAAAGATGTTTTTCTCTTTTGTTGAAGAACAAGACAGCTTTGAAAAGAATTGATAGGACTGTTTGATACTCTCCCAGTTAATTTTTATTTTTTTCCAATTCAACAGTCTCATATTTGTTGTGAGAATGTGTAATTTCAATAAACTTCTAGAAATGGTTTTCATTAAGCTTATTCAGTGATAGAATGATGTCCTAATCAAATACAACTGAAATGACTCATTTTAATTTTCTTTAGCTGTTGGGATTTACTTGAAAAATATCCTCATTATGTTTGTATAAACTTGTTTATGACATTGTACTGTTATTTTAAAATGCTTCGTAACAAACCACTTCAAATAATGGTTATAAGTTTAAATAGTGATGGCAAATTATTTAAAATTATATAAATTCTATATTTTTTGTACAAAATAAAGGAAATTTCTATGCCATCAATACAAGATCCAATGGTTCTATCTTTTATGTCTAAGAGAAAGAAGTTTATATTTCTGCAGTTCTTTCATAAGTTCTTTAAGCAGTTTTGTCATGTGTTCGTGCTTTTGTGCTGTTTTTGAAATGTTTCTACATGTGGACACTTCTGATACTGTTTAAAGAACAGAAATCCCACTTATTTAATGTTTCTTTCTGCAGATGCTCTCAGTTACTATCACAGTAATGTGAACCAGAGTGAAGGAACAACACAGTTTGTGCATCTTGGAACTGGACTGAGAGCAAACCTGGTCTGTAGTCCTGGCTTTGTTAGTCTGGCCCACAGCTTTGGCCAACTTATTTGTCCTTTTTTACCTTTATAATGTTCAAATAATCCAGTCAGGTTAATACAGTTTGTTAGCTAATTTCTGTTACTGAAATCAGGTGGCTGCTGCAAATCATCTGCTGTGACTCAGCTCTACAGAAGGATTTGGGAAGATGGAGCATGGACCACCAGGTCTGGCTCAGCAGGAGCACAGACCCAACAGGAGTACCTGATTCTCTCCTCTGCACAAGCAAGTTTTGATTACTTTTCAACCTTTTCTCTATTAAAGAGTGTACAAAAATCCTAAGCTAAAGGACTTATTCTTCACCAGTGCTGTTCCCTGCTGGAAATCAGCAGGTGAGCTCTGTTCCTGCACCAGCTCCTGCTCAGTGAGAGCTGCAACCCTCACCTGCCAAGATTTTTTATGTTCTTAAATACCTGCTGGTTGCTTAATCAACCTCTGTGTTCTGTTCCCTGGGGGAGAAACCTTTCCCATCCTGTGTGTCAGGGAGCACTAATTCTTCTAAATGCCAGCCATAAAATCCACACTGGAGCTGCCAGAGTTTGAGAGAAGGGCAGGAAATGCACTTCAGGAGAAAAGAGGAATGGTCCTGCTCTCCCTAAATTCTGGGGCTGAACTCAGGAACTTCCTGCAGCTGCACAGGGGCTGGAGAAAGCTGAGTGTAACTCGGTGTTTTCTGGTTGTGGAGCTGATAAGGGATGTTGATTGTTGTGGATTGATTGATTGATTGATGGCAATTTTACATGGCCTTTGCAGGGGTGGGGTATGAAGTTTTTCGCTGTGGGGTGGTAGGAATTTCACCTGTGGCTCAATTACCCAGCACACGTGGAGTGCTGAGGATGAGCAGTGTGTGTAGAGGGAAGCCTTGCTTCTCCACAAAGAATGCACACAGGCACTTCTGAAAGAAAAGTGGATCTTTAATACTGTTTAGCCAAAATTGAGGCTTACTGAGCCTGTGAAGTATCAACACCTGGGAAAACAATAACAACCAAAAAAAAGGAACTCCACCACGGAGTCACAGTTCTGTAGAGGGGAGGGAGTGAGGTCTTTGCATCCAGGAGCTGGCTGGAAAAGGATGGAGTTGTCTTGGGCATGTGCTTGTTCATGTAGTGCTTTAAAACAAAGGTGTTGAAAGCAACAAGTGAAATACTGGAAACCATCAGAAGGAGCCAAACAGAAGTGGGTTTCGATTTTTATTCCATTTTGTCATGGGGACAGTGTCACCTTTTCCTTTCTTTCCCCGAATTAAAAATTAGAGCTGAATCGATTAAATATCTTTTTTCCCCTGGCTTTTCTTAATTCCAAACAGATTTGTGAAAAGCTTGTAAAGGCTTTGCTGCACGTCAAAACATGAAAGCATCGATTAGACTTGATTTACTGCAATAAATGATAAATATGGCAAAGGCATTGATTCACAGCCCTGAGTGAAGGGGCCGGTGACCCTCCACCAGTGCCACAGCTGAGTGTTGTCACAGCCCAGCCGATGGCTCAAGGCTGCAGAAAACAAACAGGGAAACACATGTCAGGCAGATAAATTGCTCTGCTCTTTAGAGCTCTCCGTGGAGGCCATTTGTCTCCGAGATAAGGAAGAATGCACTCCAAAGCCGGGGGGAGATAAGCTGGGAGAAGAAAATGAATGTGGAGCCGCTGTGGTGGCACTTGGGCGGTGGCACAGGGAGCAGAGAGGGTCCCCCCAGCCCAGGGTGGCTGCAGGGAGCAGGGTGAGCTCCCAGTCTCACAGGAGCTTGCAGCCTTTGCTTAATCCCTTCAGCAGAGGATGATATTTTACAGCAAACAAACAAACGGTGTCCGTGTCAGTTGTCTGAGTCACCCAAGTGTTTCCTGAGCCTGTCGTGGATCCATCCCTCCCCTTTTTCATGGTACGTGGGCTGCAGCCTGTGGTTGTGTGGGCACATGTGAGGCATGATTTTGCATTGACATAACAACTCTAGGTTTGTAGTATTGTGGTACCCATAAATCAAGCTATTTTTATATCCTTAGGTTTTGGAGGAGTGACAGTCCCACTTCGACAGATGCTGAATTTGGTTAAGAATTGAATTTGACTTGAGATCAAATCCAAAATACACTTGGTAATCTTGGTTTGCATTTCTTTAAATGTTTTCTCCTATCACAAGCCACCATAGAGCAGCAACTGAGCACAGTTGGTGGCACTTTGAGGACGCTTGGAGACAAAAACAAGATCTGTGTCCCTTAGGTGAGGACTAAGATGTTGGCAGAGCTCCATGAAGGGCAGCTCTGACCCAACAGCAGGTCCTTTCAGTGGGAGAAGCTTCCTTTATAGTGATGGAAAAGGGCAAAAAGTTTCAGGTTTAGAAAGCAGCAAGGTCAGTAGGTGGTAATGTTAGTCCCCAGTCACCCCAGGAGCTCTGTGGCCAGGGCTTTAATGTTGCCATGCTGAGTGACTTGAGAAATCATTTCCCCTGGTGTCACAGAGGTACCAGGCCTAACCCAGGAAGGTCCAGACTCTGGAAGGGGAAATAGAGTGAAACAGAGTGAAAGAGAGTGAAAAGGAGTAATACTCAAATCTGACAGTGGAGATTTCTCTATCTGCTACAAACTTGTGCAGAGCCAGGGCAAGAAGCTAAAATCTGCCATTCCTGATTTATTTTTAAATACCTTTCTGTGTATCAGTATCCAGGTGACTCAAGGCCATCAGTGCCTTGGGAGCTGTGGTGCTCACCCATACCAGCTCTAGTCACTGCTCCTCTAAATCCCTGGAAATTTGACAAAGCTGGCCAAAATTAGACCCCAGAAACCTCTTAAGAAGTGTAACGTGTCTGAAGGCTTGGCCCCTGTTGCACTGTGTATCAGTACCACCATAAAGCACCTCAGAGGCATCTACCCAGGGCATCTGTGAGGCCTCAGCACCACCTGAACAAGACTTTGGTGGTTGTCTGGGACAGGTTCTTTTCTCAGGCAGCCCTGGGGCACAGCTGAGTTTTGAGTCCATAACCCAGGATAAAACCCACTGGGTCTGTGTGAGACCATTTCTAGCACTGGAAACAGATCCTCTTGGCAGGAAGATCACCTTCCCTGAAGAGCCCAGAAACATAAAAGCCTCTCTCACTCATCACTGATTTGGCTTTTACCCCTCTTCTCCATGTAGAGCCTCCCTTCTTGAGTGTTACCCTGCTCCAGGAGCTCCCATCTCTTCACAGGATGCTCTTCCGCAGCACACCTGCTCTTTAAGTCAACATATTTTATTTGACATCATTTTTTATTTTCTCATTCTGCCATTGGGATACGGTGAGACTTCACCATGTCCTGCTTTCCACAGGGTGGGAGCTGTGAGGGCTGAGGAAGCAGAGCAGAGAAGCTGCTGAGCAGGGAGCACCGAGCCAGCGCTGACCTTAAACAAAGCTGTGCCTGGGGAGCGGCAGGAGGAGAAGGTTCAGCAGCCACTTCTGCCAGGAGCCAGCAGCTGTGTGTGCTTGGCCTCTGCCGTGCAGGCCTTGGCTTCCCGGGGAGGGCAGGGATGGCTGCTGCTCACAAGGAGCGTTTTGCAGCCTTCAGTTGTGCTTTTGGTCGGGAGTCAGCGGTGGGGTGAGTGGCTGCAAACATCCCTCTCTCTAATTATGGATGTGCGAGAGATTTGGGAGTAGAACTCGTAAATGGTAATGAGATGTTTAAAGCATAAATCAACAGTATATCAAGATGAGACCAAATCCCCTCGGCTGTGCTCCAGACAATCCGGGCCGTGACCTGCTGCCTGCACCCTACCTGCCAGGGCTGTGATTACATTTCATCTCCTGTCCGCGATTTTTTGGCAATTATGCAGAAATGTCCCATTTCCTGCGGTAAATAAATAGGGATCCCTGTTTTGCCTTGATGTAACTCCACCTCCTCTAATATGCTGCATTGTCCATTGATTTGCCTAATTATGTGTATTACAACTGCACGAGGCGCTGGGTAGCAGCAGGGGTCCGTGCTGGGGAGAGGAGGAGGGTGATTGCTCCATCTGTTCCTCTGAGCTGCCGGGAGAAGCGTCGGGAGCGGAGTGGGAAATGGAGGGAAGGAATTACCATTTAGTGCAGGTGCCTCTGGAAGGGGAATCCCACTGCCAGGTGCTGGCAGGCGGCTCTCCTGAGCTCCCCACGTGCTTAATTACCCTGCAGCGACTCTTCCCATCTCGAATTAGAGCAGGCAATTGCTACTGAAGCTTTGAAACAAAACGGGGAGCGTAGCAGGGCTTCATCCATCTCACTGCAGAGACCTGCATTTCCCATCCAGCAAGATTCATGCCCCACTCGGCCAAATTTAAAAGCACTTACCTGGAATTAGGTGATGAATTTTAAAATCTGAATGTGGGAGTGCAGCAGACAAGGTCAAAGCATCCAAGCTGTGGATCTGGGTTCCAGTGATGATATTCCAAAAAAAAAAGCAACTGTGATGCTTTGTGCTGTGGATTTAGGAAGAAGTTGCTCAGGACTGTGGGAGCCAGTGCAGGGAGAACCAGGAGAGCGTGGGACGAGCTGTCAGTAGCTGCTGTCCTGAACAAGGAGCTTTATTCCTCCTCAGCTGCTCCTCCCTGTCACGCTCCCGGCTCCCTGATGGATCAGGGGTGGCAATAGGGTAATGTGCTGTTCGTTCTCCTGCTGGTTCCTGCTGCTGCCAGCAGGTAACTCAGCAAATCAGTTTGTTAGTCCGACTGGAAAATAGCTGAGGGATAGAAACTGCCCACAACCTGTTGTGTGCCATTGTAGCAAGCAACGCACAGGGACTGTAACTTCCTGGGAATAACGCACCTGGAGGGGGAACACTATCAAAGCTAAAGTCGTGGTGTGTACCCTGTGGTGTTTTAAATTGCCTTAGTGCTTTTTTGTGGAGTTGTGCACCGCGGGGCAGTGCTGTGAGGAGTTACACACAGTCTGTGCAGGCTGGGCTGTGTCCAGGTGATCCCGTGGCACCATGTGAGAGGATCCCCACTGCATCCACACAGGCTGCGTCAGAGAGCTGTGGGTACAGGAGCTGTGAGTCTGAACCAAGGTGCCTGGCAATGCTCCAGTCCTTTATCCATGGTGTGAAGGATTAGACAAGGATTTGGCACGGGTCACCAGTGGGGAGTTGCCTTTTACCTTCGGATGTCTGACAGCAAACCCCATCAGTCTTGGTGGTGGAGGGTGTGGAGGCTCTCAGAGAGTAAGGGGAATAGCACTGCCTAAAAATTGGGGCAAGTGTCTGTTCCAAGAAGATCCTGGTGCTGACATGATTGTGCTCTGAAATCCCCAAGGTTTGAGCTATGAATAACTGCAGTGATGCACCTTTCCTGAACCTGTTATGCAGCAGGTTTGCACAATGCTCTCAGGCACAGGGTGGGATTCTTGAGGTGTCCTGTGCAGGGCCAGGAGCTGGATTTTGATGATCTGTATGGGTCCCTTCCAACTCGGGATATTCCAGGGTTCTGATAGCTGAAACTGCTCTTAATGGCCCTAATGGAAAGTCCTAAATCACACTTTGCTTATGAACTGCAAAGCTGCTGGGTGTCAGTGCAAACCCAGCACAGGCAGGGCAGGGTGTGTGTGCACCTGCACGTGTGTGTGTGTGAATCAATTTGCTTTTCAAAGTGGCTAAAAACAGAAGCCTGAGGAGTTCCCCCTGTGAGGTGATTTCCCTGGATGCTGCTCCTTGTGCTAATGGTATCCTCTCACCAGAGAAAACATCCCACTCCAGAGCTGAAGTGGTTGGCAGGAGGTGTAATTAAGGTGTGAAGAGACTTTCCACAAAAGAATCTGCCTTCCCGTGTTGGGGTCTTTGCTTGAGAACAGAGACTCTTTGGCAATTGGCTTTTACAAACGGGCTTGGAAGCCTGTTTGTATTCCTGCTATTCTACTTGGATTGCTAATCCTCCAATTTGCACCTTAAATCTCTTAAAATAAAACAAGGGCAGAAATGTTATCACACTGATTTGCAGTAATAAGTGTAAGAGAACAAAATATTTATAATATAAATATTTATAATACAAGTATTTCTGGATCCAACTTTATCAAAACCTCTTTCTCAAACTGCAATTAATATATTTTTTTAAATACTGCTAGTTGTTAGAACAGTAACTCTGAGTCTTAGAAATACGGTGTAGATATTTTTACTTAAAGAATTGTTGGCTTTATTAATTTAGTAGAGATTTATATGGGGAAAAAGAAACTAAAGAAAATAGTGATGTATTAGTTCGGTAGGAGAAGTGATTCAAAGTAACATGAGGAGAGTCACAGACCAGTGCATTCAGAGAATCTGTTGGATTTTGGCGAGCCCTGGGAAGATATTTTCATTGATAATGTGAAGCAGACCCTGGTGCACGTGTCCCATATCCATGGGAATGTGGGAGGCTTTGTGCTGGGAATGCCCAGCTCTGAGCATGTGGCTGCTCAGGGATCCACATCCTCCTTCCCCATGGGCTCTGACCTGACCAGGCCCTGCAGAAAGGGCTGGAGCTGCACTATCAGCTTTTCCTGGCTGCTAATGTTGCTTTAACACAGCCCTGAGTTCCTTGAAATTATCTGGGTATTTCCACAGGATCCCACCCCAGGCACAATGAGCGATGAGGACGAGTAATTTTGACTCACTGCTCTGTTTTCTTGAGTGACCACAGGTACCTCTCTTACACTCCTGGCATCCCACATCCCTTAAGATTCCAGCAGTAAAGCTCCTTTGCCAGGCAGTGGTGCTCCCCAGGTAGAAGCAGGAAAGAGGTGAAATCTGTGCTCACATCCTATTTGTCTCACCAATTTACACTTTGCTGGCAAGTTCCTGAGATTATGGGTTAATGAGTGGTGCAGAGAAACTGGGTGATCTGGTGTAACTGGGCCTGAGCGCTGGAGCACAGCAGTGGCAGCTCCGAGCTGTCAGGACCCTGCTGGGATATCAGTATTAGATGGATGTTTTATGGATTAGGGAAAAGGGGCTGGATGAGTGGCAGCGGTGGGGAAAGTGCAAATACCCGGAGACATCCGACGCTGGGAATGTGGTTTGAGCGCTGAACTGCCCCTCGCATTATGCACGCAATTACAAGCTGTGTGGTGAGCAGATGGGAGCTCCAGGGAGGCTTTAAGCTGGTGGAACGCGCGTGAGGGAAGGCAGGAGAAGATATCCAAACCTCCCCTGGAGAGCGCGAGCCATGCGCGCCGCGGTCCCGGCTGGATCCGCTCCACAGGAGTGCTCCTGGAGCTCCACTCTGGCGAGCTGGATGCTGCTGCTGTGTTGAATCCATCCTAAAGATGCCACAAGGAGCGCCTGTGGAGGCTGGCTCTGTGCTTGGGCACAGGAGATGCCATGAGCCCACAGGCTCTGCTGGCCTTTCCTCAGCATTCCCTGAGCTCCAGGACTTCCAGGTTTGATGAGACTTTTGGGGTGCTGCTGTGTGCTGGAGGAGAGTCCCCTGTGAGGACAAGGACATCGTGCCTGGAGAGCCCTTTGCTTTTCAGCTTCAGTCGTGGCTGCTGCTCTTCTGTCCCGAGCTTGACTTTGTGTCCTTCCAGCACCCTGGCACGGCGGAGAGTCCATGGAGAAAGAGGCTGGGAGCTCGGCCAGAGGTGGGACCACAGCTTTCCTGGCCTCTTCCCTCACTGGTAGGTTTGCATCTTGCTTTGGGGAATACAGACAGGAAAAAATGGACGCATTTGGTTTAAAAATAAGCTGCTGAATTGCAATTTCCATCAGCTCCAAGGTGCCCAGCAATGGCCTCTGCCTGCTGCGGGTGGGGTGGGAAATCGAAACCTGGAGATTTCACAGACGACAGAAGAGCTCCAT
The DNA here is from genome assembly GCA_013400515.1 of Erpornis zantholeuca. Classification (NCBI taxonomy): domain Eukaryota; kingdom Metazoa; phylum Chordata; class Aves; order Passeriformes; family Timaliidae; genus Erpornis; species Erpornis zantholeuca. Next base: position 1,895,817 of record VZTN01019836.1, on the reverse strand, counting down.
GCAAAACACACTGCACAACTCGAGGAAAAACGTCTGCAAGTCGCCAGCCTGAATTTTCACTCCACCCTAGTCCAAAACCAGCCCCTGGCAATTCTTTGCTGGCTGAGATTAGTCCGTGGGCGTCTTTAATCTCAAATGCTAAATCGGAGCAGAGTTTCAGTCTGTGCAAACCCGCCCGCCTGCGCCGGGAGTTCTGATTCTCTTTTTCCGTTACTTTTTCCCTATTGCTACAACAATTAATTAAGAATGGTTCTGCTGAACCCTGTTGATTCATTTGGCACTTGGAAGCTTAATGAGGTGTGAACCTGCAGACTGCGGCATCGGCGTAGCTGACACGGTAATTTATATCAATTGCCGTGATTAGTCCAGGTCCTCAATCACCGCGTTGTTTCTCCGAGCAATCTGTCACAGCCAGGACGGGGGGACCTCAGCGCTGGGTTTCTCTTACACTGGCAGCAATGTTCTCGAGGTGCTGCTAACAAGGAAAATACAACTCATGGGATGCTTTGAGAATAGCAGCGCACAAATTGCTTTGGTAATAACATGTGCTTTTCTCTCCCGAGATGGCTGAGATGCAGCTCTGGTTTGCAGTTAGAGCAGCTGCGGGGTTGGGGTGCAGGTATCTGCCCGAGCAGCGTTTTGGGAGGGTGTTCTTTCGAGGTCAAAAGGTCTTGCTGCTTCTGCCTGCCAGGAGCCGGCTGTGAAAATCACTCTGTGGGCTGCCGTGTTCGCTGTGCCGTGACCAGATAATTCATCAGTAACTTTAACTTCTGCAAATTCAGCCCGGGGCCGTTGGAGCCACCCCGGATCTCTTTTCCCGTAACATGGGGTTGAGTAGAGCACAGCAAGGGCTATGTGACCTCTGCGACCACACCTCCCCCCCAGTTATGTCCTTGGTGATGCCACTGCACCTTATGAACTTCCACATTCCAAAAAAAATCATGGAGTCATGGAAAGGGTTGGAAGGGACCCTAAAGACCATCCCATTCTATCTCTGCTGCCATAGGCAGGGACAACTTTGACTGTCCCAGGCTGCTCCAAGCCCTGTCCAGCCTGGCCATGGACACTTCCAGGGATCCAGGGGCAGCCACAGCTTCTCTGGCCAACCTGTGCCAGGGCCTCCCACCCTCAAAGGGAAGAGTTTCTTCTTCGTGTCTAATCTAAACCTGCCCTCCTTCAGCTTCAGACCATTCCCTCTTGTCACTACAATCCTTGTGAAAAGTCCCTGTCCAGCCTTTTGAGCCCCTACAATCACACAAATGCAACCATCTGGAGTTTTGGAAACAAATCAGTGTGGAGGCATAACAAGAAAGAGAAGGACAAGCACCCTTTTGGCAGCCTGGGCTTAGCAAAGCCACCAGAACATAGACCATCATCTCTGCTCTTCAGAAATACCTGCTGCACGGCTTGAAGGTCCATCACCCACTGCTGCATCATCTCCAGGTACCCCTGTACACCCCTGCCTTGTTTCTGTGTGAGGATGGAGCTTTGTGGGCAACCAGAGAGTCCATTGGCACATCCTGGCTGGGGACAGGGGCTGGGATGGGCAGGGAGATGCTGGAGGCAGAGCTGGGCAGGGGCAGTAAATCAACCCTGCTGATGGGGAGTGGTTTAAATCAGCCTAACTGACCTGGTGTGGTTTCAGTGGAGCTGGTGCTACTTTTGTTTATTTTATGCCTGATAAATGGGAAAATAAACAACTGAAACCAGAAATGTGAGAAACTGAGCTACGCCAAAATAAAACCAGCTTGGGTTGTTCCCTTAAGATGGGTCTCTAAACAGGAGACATGGGTACATGAATAAATGTAGAAAGCTGAACAGTTAAGGTAAAGATCTTTTTAGTGTTCACAGAACCAGCAGGAAATTGTAAAGCTGATTTTTCTGGAAAAGGAAATTCTGCATATTCAGTGTTAATGCTTTAAAACTGATCAGTGAGGCACGGGCACATCATTTCTGTACCAGTGCAGATGTGTAAACTAATTTTAACACCCTTTCTATTTTCAGCACAGAGTCCTTAGAGTAAGTGAGCGTTTGACCTGTAACTGCTGAGAGTAGTGTTCACTTTGGGGCCTATGTGTAGAGAAATATAATTTATTTTAATGATATTTAAGCTAATGAGCTTGGCTAATAGATATTTTTGAAGCCCTTTATAGGGGTTCAGTCATGGGACAACACGCCACTGGGCACAAATGCTCATTTACTCTGCAAAATGTCAAAGAATGGCCCAGCTATTAGTAAAGTGCATTCTGTTTGATTTTTAAGCATATATTTCCATAAATTACTGGCCCTAGAAATGAAATAAATCAGCCAGCTATTCAGTGGAAACTTAAATGTTAATTGAGAGTCACAGGAGCCAAAGGAGAGAAGGACATGGGGGATCTTCCTGCTTGCTGGCTCAGAGGCTGCCTCACCCCATGGCTTCACCAACAGGCCTCCCATGGATGTGTTCACCCTGGGTCTGGATCCACTTCTGCTGCTGGGGATCCTGGCAAGAGACCTCCCCATGGCCAGGCCACTGTCCTGCCATCCTGGGTGCCACCACCGAGCAGGTTGGGGTCAGCTGGGCTGGCTGGGGCTGCTCTCCTGAGCATTTTGTACAGCCTGGAAGTGAAAAGTGAGCCCTGGAGGAAGATGGGGATTGAGAAACTCTCTGGGGACCAGAAGAGTGTGTAGGCACTTGAATTACACCATGTAGTGGCTTAGGCTCAGCTTCTTCCCTATACATCTGGTTGAATTTGGCATATCAGGATGGTTCCTTGCATGTTCCTTACTTATTTATTTTGCTCAATGCCAGCTAACCAATGTTTCCCATTGAGGGAAGATATTTCTTCCACTGGCACCAGCTCGAGCCAGTCACATTTTCAGCCAACCCCAGAATTTTGCAGGACTGAGCAGGGAAAAATCTATCTGTGATGTCATTGCATCAGGGAATGACAGAAGGAAACAGACCTTGCAAGGTCTCTTTTCCTGCCCTCAGGCAGGTTGATCTGTGTCAAAATCATTCCCAGAAGCTGTTTATTTAACCCCTTCCTGAGCTTTGCCAGCACTGGAGATCCCACAGTGTATCCCTGCCAGCACTATTAGAGTTTTGGTTACAGCCTGTGGCGTGGGTGTGCTGTTACACAAGTGCTTCACCACAAGGACAGCAGGTTTCTCTTCTCTCTTTATTAGCAGCAGAGATGTGAAGCTCCTTCATGCCCCAAAACAGCAGTAGCAGAGGGAGGGGGCAAGGGCAGCAATTAAATCTGTGCCAGTGCTGTCTGTGGCAAACCCCGAGGCTGCTCAGGACCCTGGATCTGAACTCCCCCATCTCCTTTCCTCTTCCTTCTGTCAGGTACAATGGTCTGGGTTTGTGCTGTGCATCCTCCTCCCACTCTTGCTCCGAGGGCTCCATGCCCCTGGACACGCTGATCCACAGGTAAAGCTGTGGCACCTCCACATGCCAGCAGCCCAGGCCTGCGCTGAGCAGATGAAAGATTATAGTGATCAATTTGGTGAGAAGGGAGATTTTTCTCCATCTGTCCACCCTCAAGGCTCTATTTCCTCATAAACCATTCCCCGAGACATCAGGAAAATTGAAGCTGTTCAGAAATGGAAAAGATAGTTAACCCGAAATGAATGAATATCCGACACGCTGGCTGGGCTCTGGAGCTGGAAGGGAGCAGCCAGCCGAGCCCACAGCTCTCCTGCGCCACACTGGCTTTTGCAAAGAGGAAAGTGTCTCAGATCCTGATGTTTTCACACAGCATCTCTCCTCTCTGGGCTGCTCCACTCAGCCAAGCACATCCAAACCCTCCTCCTCCTCTCTGCTCAAAGATGCCTGTGCCCCAAACCAGGCAAGAGGAGGGCTGGGGTGAACCCCCAAACTGAGCTGCTGTTGTACCCTGGCTGTGTGGGAAGTGCTCATTACCAGAGCCCGGGGCTGACAGGCTGGTCCTGGCTGGCCACAGTGGTTTCCTCATTCCGGGCTCTGGGCCCCGGGGCTCTCTGCTCATTCAGCAATTCCGTGTGTAAAGTGCTTGGGTTGGTTTGTATTTTAAGGGAGCAGCAAAAGATGAAGACGACACTTTACAAGATCTGTGTTTGTGCAGCTTTCATCTCCTGTGATTCCAACCCTCCCAGCTTCATTATCACTCAGTGCAAAAATTTTTGGAAGCAGGAAGGTCAGCTGTGGAGGATTGGGGCAGGTTTCCAGGTGGGACTTCAGGACACAGCAGGGCACCACCTGCGTTTCCTTCTTGGGGCTGGATGAACCGAAGGGATATAATCCATGTCCTTATCCAGGTGTGCCTCCCTCCCCTCCCTGGTTCTTGCAAGGAATTTAACTCTCTTCTTCCTCCATTATTTCTCCTTTTTTTTTCTTTTCCTTACTGTTGCAATGGAGAACATTTGTTACAACTCCATATAGGCTTCTTGCCAGCCAAAGATCTTCTTGCCAATCCCCAGACAGTCTAGAAGAAAAAGGGTGATTCAAATCCACTGGATTTGGAAATATCCTGCAAGGAAAATGCTGTGGAGGAATTTGCAGGTGAGCCTGCTGAAGTAGAAATCTAAGGGTTTTCTGCAGGTGCACAGGGGTGGCTTTCCTGAGGGGCAGGCATGGCCAGGGATCAGGAGTGGGGAGGTGCTCCTCAGAGAAGGTGGGAGCTGCAGGGCAGACCTCAGCCTTCCTCTTAACCCTGCTCAGCCTACAGATGCTCCAAAGCCGTGAGGAAACGCCGGCACTACGTGATTTTATTTTTGCCTAAAGCCAAGTTTCTGCCAGGAAAATTTCTCCCACGTATCCTGAACTGAGCCTGCGTGGGCAGCCCCCAGCAGCTGGTGCTGTCTCCCACCAAAGCCCAGTGGCAGCAAGTGTGGCAGGGAGGCCAGAGCTGCATCCCAAAATAATTGGGGTCCTCATGAGATGGAGAGCCTGGGGGAATGAAAAACCACTTAATCCTACAAAGATACCCCTGGAGCCATGGGTGATGGCCCAGGGGAGAACCTTGTGGGAGCACCTCAGCCCACTGATGCTGCAGGAAAGAGCTCAGCTCTGCCCACAGCCACCATCCTCCTGCCATCCCTGTCCCCATCTTCCTGCCATCCCTGTGTCCCTGCCATCCCTGTGTCCCTGCCAGCCCCGACCCGCAGCTCCCTCTGGGCTTTCAGATGCTTCTACAATGCCAGCAAGGGTTGGGAGCAGCATGCTATTGTAAGCATGAATGCAGAACCAGTCCCTTTCCTACCAGCTGTCAAAAAGTATTATTTAATCTCAAATAGCTCTCAGTAGCTTTTTTTTTGTTGTTGTTTCCTCTAGTTTGTTTTAAGAAGGTTGTTGAGTGTGAGAAAGCAGGAAGCAGTGTCAATAACACAGTGGGTTTTTTTCTTTTCACAGACACCCTTTGAACTCCCTTTACTCTGCCTCCCCTCCAGTTACATTTACACACCCTATAAATAACCTTCCAGGGCTTTGAAATGCTTTTATTAAAGCTAAGAGTGGAGTTTTTTTCCAAATCCAGTGTTATTTGCTGCATTATCCATAGACAACCTTCAGCATAATTACTATAAATGGCTTTAGGTTTTAACCCATGCCTGTGTGTGCTGAATGAGAAGGAAAACCGGGCAGGAAAGTGGCAGAAGCATGGGAAGGAGATGATGGATGTGCTAGGACCCCATAGCCCCAGGTTTCTGGGGTCTGTGGGGTGAGGGGAGCTGAGACCAAGCCTGACCCAATTCACTGCCCACAATCATCCCTGGGGACAGCTGCCCTGGACACTTGCAAGGTCCTACGTGACCACTGGATGTCTGAATCCTCCAGTGCCTGCAGCTCTGCTGGGAGGTGCTGGGAGCAGTGTTTGGGGAGTGAAGGCAGGTGGGTCCTTGAGCAGGGTGAACCCAGGTCCAGCCTGCCCTGCCCAAAACCTCTGCGGGTGCCAGTGTGTCACCTCTGCACCCAGGGAACCTGGCCAAAGGTCCTCATGGTTAAGCACAGTCCTCAGTTCAGCACAGTCTGGCTTTCTGGGATGGATATTTCTGTTGCTTAGTTGTTACTTTAGGCTTTACCTTGGTAAATACCAATTTTCATTGATTTAAGCCAGAAAATGATGGTCTTTCATAATAATTTTCTGCTGCCTGCAGCGCTCTGTTCCTTGGCTTCCTATGCCAGGAGCTTTGCAGATCTTGCAGTAAGGTTTTGGGATTTCTCTGCTCCAGGTTCCCTTCCTTCCCACTCTGTCCTTCATGGTGCAGCAAATTGAAGGGAAACACCTTTACAGCTTTACTGACCCTCATTTTGCTCTTCTCCCTGTTTTGTTTTTTTCCTATCAGTCATCTCTAAGTCTGTGGCTTTAAAGAAGTGCTTGGGATAAGTTTTGCTGTCTCCTGGAGCCAAGTCCCTGGGAAACCACCAGGTCCTCTTGTGTGGCCCTTGGTGAGAGCAGATGAAGTTTTCTGGAAACTTAACAAGGTAAGACCACTTCCACCAGCCTAGCAGCCTTGAGGAGCATTTATCTCTGCCTCTTACCTCACTAAAGGATGAAAATCTCCTTCCCCATCATCAGTCTTCAGCTTTCTGTACCACCAGGCTGATGCAGAAAACTCCTGAAGCTCACCTGGGCTGGGGGTGACTCTGATCTGATGAATGTCCCTTGCAGCCACCTGCCACAAAAATTGGATCTAGATGACCTTTAGGGTTCCCACTAACCATTCTCTAAGCCAATGGTTCTATGAATTTGAAAGTCAGGAAATGACTGAAAGCCAACCCACGATATTTTGAATTAATTGAAATATTTCTGTCTGCAAGTGAACACTTTCTTTTTGCTTTTTTAGTAACTACAGATGTACAGTTAAAAAACAGCTCCTTAATATCATATTAAGTAGAAAGTTAAGACTTTATCATAATTTTAAATAGAATAAAATATTGCAATTGTGACAGTGGTGGATTAAACAGTCTTTAATGCATTTATTCTTTCACAGTGGATTTCACTGTTTTGAGGTGGACACTTTTGGTAAGGAGAATGAAAACTACAAAAAAAAAAGACTCATGGGAGAATATTATTACTGCCTGAGAATAAACCCAGTAGTCCTGAAATATTTATAAACACATTGTTGGTATTATTGGGATGATGCATTTTGGAGGAACTGAAGGAAGGAGGAATTTTCCTGACCAGTGTCTGGGAGCCTGACAGGTAATTTTCTATTCTAGATGTAGCTTTTGCAGGCGAGTGCGAGCGATGAAGGGCATTAGCTAAATAAGAGATGATTTAGTGGTGATGGCACTGTTGGTCCACAGATCCCACAGCTGCTAGATTTCAATATAAACTCCATAACTCTGGAGGCAGAAAGAACTGAACACGCACAAGAGACTGTTTCTGAATAAATTTTTCCCCCCTCTCTCCAATAAAAGGCACAAATAATAGCGTATTTTTCAAAGTGCAAAGCACTTTACATTGCAAATAGTTACATTAAATTTACATTTCACGGGTGAGTGGCCATAGCTGCTGCTTGCCACATCCTTGCTGGTGACACTCCAGCAGTTGTACATGATCTAGTGCCCATTGGGCTGTGTGTGCCTGGGTTGTCCAGGAGCAGAGCTGGCTGAGGGCAGAGCACTTTTGAGCCCCGTGAGCACCTCCCACAACCTTGTCTTCAAAGTCAGAAGGCCAAGGAGTGGGAGTGCCGGGGAGCAGGTGCTGGGAGAAGGCCTTGTGCGGAGAGGTAGTGAATTCTGGGCAAAGCCCAGGGGAAATCCATTCTTCCAGTGCTGCAGGGACATGATTCCTGTGCCCTCGAGGCTGGGGGAGCAAGACACATCCTTTTTTTCAGGGTAACAGCCAAGCCGTGCGCTCCTGCTCGGCAGGGCCAGCCCGGGATGCACAGTGCTTCCCTGGAAAGGTCAGCACACTCGCCGTCCCCGTTTTCTCCAGGGGTGATCGATGAGATGCAAACACTGTGCTGACAGTTGCTCTGGCCCTGGAAAACTCATTTTCTGCTGCTCCTCACGGGGAGGTGCAGAATGGCCACTGTGATCCCGATAATGGGTGCGCTGCTCCTGCCACGCGCCACCTTCCTGGTTTGTGTTGGCAGAGACAATTTTCATGGAATCACAGAATAATTTAGGTCGGAAAAGACCTCTAAGACTATAAAGTCCAACTGTTAAAGCAGCACTGCCAGCGCCAGTCTCCAGGTGCCACATCCACGTCTTAAATCCCATGTCTCCAAGTGCCACATCCAAATCTTTTAAATCCCTCTGGGCATGACGACTCCACCGCTGCCCAGGGCAGCCTGTTCTAGGGCTTCACAACCCTTCCAGTGAAGGACATTTTCCTAATAGCCAGTCTCAGATAATTTCCTATATAATAGCTGATCTAAGATTAATTTTCACGCCCTCTTTGTGGAGCTCCCTCCTGGAGCCACCCTGGCAGTTACAGGCTCCCTGATTTTCCTGCCTAATTGGAAAAGGTTGCCCTCGCCTCCCTGTCCCTGCAGAAAATTGCTGCTGTGCCTGAGGCCACTGGCCAAAACCTGAGTGCTCCCTGGGGCTGGGTGGGTTGTAGGAATGAGTGTGCAACTCCCTGACCATGGCCATGTCCCTCTGCAAAGTCCCTCTGCCACCAGCACGTTGTGTCAGACAGGAGCCCAGCGTTCCTTCACTGCCATAAGAAAATGTGGGGATTTTTTCTTCCTTTCTTCGTTTATTTGCGACATCCTTGATGACTTTTCTGATCAGTCCGCACCGTGACCTTCTCACTGAGTGCATTGTTTCATTTCTAGTCTCAAGGTTTAGTGTTTGTCATTTATCTGTGCTGGCTTTGGCACCTGCGAGCCCAGGGTCTGCACCTGAGTCACTCCTTACCTGCAGGGATTATTCCTCATTAGTTGCTGTGCTGGCATTTACCATCCTGGCAGCCTCTAGAGCCTGCCTGGTGCGTGAGGCCAGGCTGAGTCACAGCTGGCTTTGCATCCGTGGAAAATTAGTGGAGACCTGAGAAGGCACAGTGGGGTCTGATCCCGTCTCCAGAGAGCACAGCAGGGCAGGGGTGCCAGCACAGGGAGTCCTGGTGGGAATGTGTCCATTCCAGGCATGGAATAAGCATTTATTTCCCGTGGGATTGATCCCACTGTGGTTTTCATCCACCAGCACCCACACTCACAGATTAAAAACCCATGTGGATTTGCCTGCCTGTGCTGCAGCCATGGCTTCGCTGATGTGTAACTGCAGCTGCCTGTTGGGATTTGCTCTTCTGGATTTGTTTGCAGGCTCCTGGGAAAGACCTCCCATTTTATGAATGTTTTTCCTGCACACTGTGCTCCTGTTCCCTGCGAGCAGCAGCGCAGCAGCAGCATGTCACAGAGCCTCACACCATGCCATGGCCTGTGCCACATCGCGGGGCCAGCTCCTGCTCACTGCATCATCATTTCCAGAATGGTCCCCCCTGAAAAAATCTCAAGCAGTTCCTTAATAAACTAGTTCAGCATATAAAGTATTTAACTGTTGTGTAATTTCCTGGCAAGCCAGCAGGTCCCCTAATAAATGCAGGAGCGTCGTGCTGGCTCCCGGCCAGTGCTCAGGCATCCCTGGCCACTTGCCCTGTGCCAGCTCGTAAAATCCTCCCTTGCTGGCTCCCCTTCCCATCCGACTCTGCACTCCAGATCCCTGTTGTGGCACAGCCAGGCAGGGGGGGTCTCTGTGAGCCCCCCAAGTTCTACTTAAGGCTCACTGCCCTGTCCTGTGCAGGGAGGGGGCTGGGCAGTGTCACTCAGCCACCGTGGCCCCAGCCCCTGTGTGACAGATCCAGTTTTTCTCCTCCCGTTTGCACACACAGAGCCCTTTCCCCGGGGATCAGATGGTTTCTGGCGCCTGCAGTAAAGCCACAGGAAATATCACCGACTTCAGGGGTTTCTCTGGGTTTTAGCAGTTTCTCACCTTTCCGGGCAGGAGGAAAAGCGTGGAGAAGTGATTCATCGCAGCCCTGAAAGCCAAGCCAAAGCCCACCAGGGAACCAGCCGAGCCTCGGGCAGCGAGTCAAACCTCCCCGTGCTCTAACCCAAGGTCACGGCTGTGGGGCCTGACTCAGATACCTCAACCTTTAGGGTCTGATCCCAGGAGCCTTATGCCTCACCACAGTGGCCAAGCCCTTCTTTCTGTTTATTAATTCTCTGCAATAACCCCCAGCTGCTGCCTCCCCCACAACTTCCTCCCTTGAGGCATGGCTCCTTGCTCATGCTGCCCAGTACCCGGGGCCTGTTGGGGTGCTGATGCATCTGCTGAGGCGTTGGTGGGGCTGCCGAGGTGCTAGTGGGTCTTTTAGGGTGCTAGTGGGTCTTTTAGGGTGCTGGTGGGCCTTTTAGGGTGCTGGTGGGTCTGTTGTGGTGCTGGTGGTGTGCCAGGGTGCTGCAGCCCCCATCCATGTGCTGTCCCAATGTGCTGGCCAGCTGAGGGAGGCCCGTCGGCCGCGTTTGAACCGGCAGGGAGGTGGGACTGGGATGCAGCTTCAAAGGCTCTGAACCAGCTGCCAAGAAGTTCAAAGTGGCAGATTTGGGGTTTGTTTCCAGTCTCGATACCTTATTTTCTGAGCTGTTGGAAGGCTGTGGTGGGGTTTGGGAGGCTCTCTCGGCCTGGCTGGTGTGTGGATGTGAAACAGGTCCTGTGTTTGCTGCAGTCACCTCCGGGCAGGGGACCATACCTGACCCGGTGCTGCAGCCCCCAGCAAGCCCAGGGGAGAGAGGAGGAGGGGGCTAGATGCCCTTAAGTGTGAACTGAAACTGTCTGGCCACAGACAGATAGACAGACACCCCACACAGGGCTGTGTGGGCCCGGGTATGTGGTAGGGGCTCTACAAGGAGAAGGATGGAGAGAGAAGGACACAGAGCTGGGCTGCCTGAAAAGACCTGGGCTGAAATGTGAGAAGATTCTCATTCACCTGTCTGTGGGACTGGGCACACTGGGCACACTGGGCACACTGGACACACTGGGCACGCTGGTCTGCCTGGGTTCCCTGTGACACCACCACAGAGGACGATAGCTGACCTGGGCTGCCTGCACAGCAGGGTCTGCTGGAAGTATTCCTCTGCCTGGAATCAGTTAGGATTGTCCTAATGGGTCCCTTCTAACCCTTCTAATGATTCTTTAATTCTACATTTTACATTTTTATTCTTCAGATCCTCCACATCTCTACAGAAACATCCATTTGGGTGTGAGCAAAGGTTAAGTTCCCACAGCCGTGTGTGGGCCTCCTGTGTTCAACCCCATTAAAACAAAGAGTGAAGGAGATCTGCTGGCACCAGGCCCTGTGCAAAGCTTGCTGAGGCTGATGAGTTTTCCTGATAACTTTGAGGACTTTGGACCCTGCCCTTTGGCACTTGTGGCTGAGTGCCCTCAGAAAGGATTCACATCACGTGCATAAGAGAGGGAGCTGCTGGGAAGCCCCTTCCATTTTCTCGTCCACAGTGGTTTTTTGTATTAACAGATAGGTTTTGGGCAGGGGAGATAAAACTCATGGAACACTGTTATTCCTATTTCTGAAGGAGAATCACAGGCTCTCTCACAGTGTTTGGAAGGGTGTGCTGGCCTGAATCTGCTTGAGGATGCAGTTGTGCAGGGGATGGTTTGGATCTGTTTGGATCATTTGTGCCAAGCCAGACAAGCAGCAAAACCATCGTGCTCTAAATGCTCATTGGAAGGATTTTGTTCTGTCCAGATTTCAGTTAATTATCTGGTTTCCTCTATGTGCCACCTCTACTAAGAAGGTGGCGTGTTTGAATTTGGCAATTTCTACACTAAATGCACAAGAAGGCAAAATCTACTAGCAGACCTTCCCCTAGAAATGTTCCCAAGCCCCCACCTTGAACCCATTCCTCATCACTCCAGGTGATTATGATCGTATTTTAGCCCAGTGCATGTGAGTTAGTGGGAGTTACATGTACATTCTCCCCACAGGGAAGACCTGAGCACCTGCTCAGTGCTCTGCTGAATCACAGCTTTAGAGCACAATTTGTAGCTATGATACAAATCAGGATTTTATTCACTATTTTATCCCAGACCTATCTGTACCTTGCTGCTTAATGTAGGGGTTTTATCTCTTTCCAGGCCAGTTTCAGAGCAGTTTCTTTGCTTGCTTGTCCTGCATCTATTTGCTCCAACCAGTTTCTGCCATTGAAGGTTTCATTTGGAAGCACCATCCCACAAGGAAATCAATCGTGTTTTTGTTTGAAATTGCACAGTTCTCCATATTTCCTTATCTTTGGCTAAGTGGCCATCACCTAATTATAGTTTCCTCTTTTTTTAACTACTGTATTCAATTTACAGCCTAATTACTCTTACCTTGTTTGTTTAATGAAGCTTATATAATGATTCCTGTGATCTTCACGAAATGTTACGCCGGGATTTTACTTTTCACTTTATAAACTGCGATTTTATATTAATGTTTTTAACCTCAGGTTTCTAATCATAAAGTCATAAGGAGTTTAATTGATTTGAAACTAGCCATGCCCTGAAGTGTGTACATGTCAGATTGATTCAAATTGATCCAACGTGTTTAAATAAAACTCGTGCCAAAAGCCCGTCACACCTTATGCTACCAGATATTTTCCCAAAGCCCTCTGGTTACTTAATTATGCTGCCATCTCAGTATAACAAACTATTGATTAGGATGTGGTTTTATGTGTGTTTGTTCGGTTTGGGGGTCCAGAGAGGTCCCCTGGACCCACAAGGCAGCGCAGGCACAATGTTTTGGAGGGAACTGGTACAAATCCACGTGCTGCTGGTACTGGAGGCTCCAGTCACTGCTCACTGCAGCAATTTGCAAGTGTCTGGTCACATCCTTGTGTCTTCTCACATTTTGGGTCAGTTTTGGTGCTCTGAGAAGCTACTCCTGCAGTTTAAAGAAAGGAGCAGGAGGCCAGAGGAAGAATACAGGGTTAGACCCAAGCTGACATAGCAGCAACATCCGATTTCAAACCGAGTGGTCAGCCTGGAAATCCTCAGTGTCTGATCTGCTGGGTCTGCTCTGCACGTGGACCTCCACAATCCTTTGAGAACTGACAGACCCAAACGTTACCAGCTCGCAAGCATTCAGCTCTCTCGTGACAGACACAGAGGCTGCAGCCCCCAAGGCAGCCCTGCAAACTGTGACCAGCTCCCTCCCACAGGATGCTAAATTTGGTGTCTCTGGCTGAGGGATGCAGCAGCCACTCCTGCTGTTGAAAATACCCAAGAAATACCTAAAATCACTGTTTCATGGTGAACACCCTGAAGCCATGGAAATGCCTTTTGGAAAGTACGATTTGATCCAAGCCTCTCAAGATGTAAACAGCAAAATCAAATGCTGCTTCTTTACCTGAACTTGCCCAAGCAGTGCTCAGGTCGTGTCACCATCACCAGGGTGTCTCTGCAGGGCCCCCATCCCTCCCCTGGAATCATCCACATGCCTAGAAAAGCCTGATGAGCTGATTGACATGAGTACAGATTTGTGAAGCAAAGCAAAGAGGGTTCGATCTAGAGAGGTGGCAGTAGATTTTTATCTTTAATGAGACCTCAGTATTACTACTGGATTTTTATTTATTCTGTAGTTGGGTTAGATTTTAATAAAATAGCAACATGTGTCAGTACAGATGAGCAGAGACAAAGCTGCTGAGTGGCCTAAAACATGACAAAGCTGATTACAGTGACTCTCAGAAGTAATGAAGTTAGTTTTGGTTTTAACCCTCTGCGACTATTTTACTATAAATTTATGCCAAAAACCAATGGCTGAGCTGTGACTTATATCAATGCAAAGGTGCCTAAATAAATAAATAACCCCCCCCCCCAACAGCTGGATGTTGAACCCCAGTAAATATCTCCTGGCACAGCCCTCTGTCACAGCCATGTCTCCTTCCCAGTCCCAGGGGTGAGAGGTTGTGCCTGGGGTGAAGCTCTGGGTGAGGTGAATCCCACAGAAAAGCTTCCTTGGAGTCCTGGGCTTCCCTGATCTGCCAGAGGCAGCAGAGCAGGGGTGTAGTAAAATGCAAAATGCTGTTATCAGTCAAGCACCTGATTTCCAAGTTTCAGGGTAGATTTCCTGTGAGCTTCAAGTTTGTGCTCCAGAGTTTGAGCCTGAGAGTGTTCTTTTCTATGTAGATGACACCAATTAACTAAATGAGCTCTGATCCTCACAGACAGGAATCTTTTGTGGATTCAAAGAAACTAGGAACTTAGAGGTCAGAAAAATCACGTTTGTTTGCTTTTATTTGACAGTTTGTGCCCTTGAGACTGAAGAGAGGGCTTTGTGCACACAGGAAGGGCACTGAAGGTGTGACTACATCTTGGCTGCATTGCTTGTGTGCTGCATGGGCCACCTTGGTCCACAACAGACATCCACAAAAATCTGGTCTGAGGTCGTTGTTTCTCCACAGGCCAAACAGAGGCATTGTGCCTTGATTCCAGGGGAGAATTCCCCATGGAGCACTTGTGCTCGTGCTGCCCACGCCGGGGTAGCCCTCTGCACATGGTGTGTAAATCACACATCTCTGTGTTGCCTCACTAGTAAAATACTGGAGCTCTAGAAATAATGTGCATTGCTCTCATGAGAATATTTTTTATCAATTGGCCCATAAAATCCACCAAGGAATTATGTGAGTACCAATATATCTCTACCATCCTCCCACTGATGAGAGCATTTATTTGGTATAGACGAAATTGAATTTTAATTTGTTCTCTTTCACACGGGCAGTTTTCTTCTCGGGGTGTAAATACTGTGCTTAAACAAACCAATGAGTCTTCTGGGACGTGGGTTATGAGCATCACTACTTTTCATGCCTTGGTGGCACTGGCTGATGGCAAAGACATCAGCCCAGCACGTCTGTGGTCAGCCAGCTCTGTTTGAGCCTCCTGAGTGCCTCATAACCACTGCTGGATACATTGGAAGGGACAGATTTCCCTGGGTGGCCGTGGCAGCCCTGAGTGCCCTCAGCACCATCTGTGCCCACACTCCGGAGTCACACACACTGCAGGCAGTGGCTGTCTCTCTCTGTATGCACATCCTGAGATTTGCAGCAGGTTCTGGACCCTGAGGACATCTCTGTGCTGCCTTCACAGCTCTGATGGTCCCTAAGAGCTGGCAGTGGCATCACCCACGCAGGGCCGGGGCTGGTCTGAGAGCCCAGATGGTCACTGCTGTCCCCTCTCCACACTGACCACAGTGCCAGCCCTGCCAGCAGTGCTTTGGGCTGGAGCAAACCCTCTTTGTCACAGCAAAAGGGCAGGATCATGGACTCACAGAACTGTTTAGGTTGGAAAGGCCCTCTAAGACCATAGAGTCCAACTGTGACCTCAGCACAACTGTGTTCACCACTAACCCCTGTCCCCAAGAGCCACATCCACACATGTTTTGAACATTTCCAGGGATGGTCAATCTAGCACTTCCCTGGGCAGCACATTCCAGTGTCTGAACACCCTTTCCACGAGGAAATTTCCCCTAATATCCAGCCTAAACCTCCCCACACAATCATTTGGCTCATGTGGTTTTCTGCACCTTACGGAGGGTCTGGGGCTGTCAGAGGTCTCAGGGGTAGATACGTGTGGTGGAGCCAGATGTTTCCATGGGATTTGTGTCCAGTGGTGTAGTGGAGCAGTTGCAGGCACTGGGGAGGCCGATGGACATGGGATTTATGGGACTTGAAGGGGCAGCGAAAAGGAACAGGGACACCCATGGAGCTGGCAATAGCTGCCTGCAGGAAAAGGGGTGTTGCCCAGCCAGCCCCTGCTCCCCAGCTGCCCCTCACGCTCCAGCCTGGGCATCCAGCCTGAAAACCAACTGATCCCAATGCTGGTTTTCCTGGTGCACGAACTGAAGCCGCAGTCCCGATGGCTCTGTAGCACAGGGCACTCCCAGCTGCACTGTACATGGAGCACTCCCTGCTTTCCCTCACTGCGGGGAGAGCCCCAGGGCAGTGCAAACAGCCCCAGCCACGCTCATTCTGGCCCTGGCTCTGGCAGCTCAGGGCTGTGACAGCGGGAAAGGGCCAGGCAGAGGTTAGACCTAATGGCAGCGCGAGGACAGGATGATTTATCCCGAGTCACTGCTGGGCAGGGGGATATCTTTATCTCTGCCGAGCCCCACAGCTGGCTGATAGAGCACAGCTCGCTCTCCTTGATAAGCGTGTGGGCAGCATATATAATTCTTGCAGAGCTTTCCTGCTAACCTAAACAGAGATTCTGCAAACTTTATGTGCTCAGAAGATAAAAGGTAATGAGACTCCATACATTTCCTGGCTGAGCCCCTTTACCAACCTTTCAATTGCTTCCAAAATGCCCTCTCGTAACCTCTCCATTAGAAATAGATTGGCGGTCTTAATTCTCCTCTTATCACAGACAGCGCCCAGGGGAAAGAGTCATGTCCTTCCCCTGCTGCTCTCCAGGAGAGATTTTCCTCCCGATCTGTCGGTAACCCGGAGCAGGTCCTGTGCTGCCGGCTGTGCCACACAGATGGGGAGGCGGCAGGGATTTGTGGCAGTTCATATATCTGCACTGATGGAGAAGAATTAAAGGAACAGGAGGGCATTGAAAGCAGACGATTGTATTCCTGAGGTCGGGCTATTACATTTTATTTATCATTTAAAAAAGCGTGTCCGCTGCCCTTTGAAACCTGCTGAAATCCAGCCCTGCTGGTGCTGTCCTGGATTTGCAGAGAAGAGCAATTTCTGTTCTTCATTAAACAAAGATGCCATCCACTCCATCAGCTTTTGGGTTTGGTTTCAAGCAGCTCAAAGCTATTTTATACTTCCTGGTTTTTTTAAACCATGGCTGATGCCCACTTTTCTTTGCTCCTGGCTCCCTGGTCAAGCCAGGGAACAGAATTTCATTGCTTTAGCCTGATCCCGAGCTGGCTCAGGAATCCAGGGGCAATTCCCAGCCCCGAAGCAGTGATCCTGTTTCTAGCACTGAATTCTGTAATTCCTGTTCAGTTTCTGGAGGTAAATAAGCCAAGTTGAGGTAAATAAATTGGTACCTGCACGAAATTTCCCCTAGTCTCTGTGGATCAGCTTGTGGCTGATCCATGAGCTGGTCCCAGGATGCTCCCTGCCTGCTCTCCTGCCACAGAGGCTCCAGGTACTCACCCTCCACTCTGGGCCACCTTTTGCTGGTGTAGGCTGGGTCATGTTTTATATAAATCTAATATACAAACCTGTCAGGGCTCTAGTGAGGCCAATGCACAGTGTGCTCCCTGTTTTCCAGGACTTTCAGGATGTGTTGGGAGAAGTGGGACGTGCACTGCCCTGCTGGGGGAGGATGTGGAGAGCCCAGGGGATGTGTCCAGGCTGCTCTCTGCTATCTGATGGGCTGGGGCAGTCCCTTGGACAGGCACAAAACGAAACTCCTGAAGTTTTGGTTGGATTTATCAGGCTGTGCTGCTCAGATGGCCTCAGAGTATCTGCCCAAGGCCAGTCTGACCCTTGCTGGTTTCTGCTTGCTCCAGGGGCTGGCGAATTACTCCTCTCAAGCATTGCAACGCAGCCAGCCAAGTGCCAGAGTATCACCAAATGACTATTGATTTTCTAGCAGGGCGTCCAAGCTGTAAGCAAAAGAGCTGCTCTTTAGCCTGGCTGCATGTGGTGAAGAAGAGAAAAGCAGCAAAGTGTCACTTACAGACTCCAGTGTGCCTTGCTGACCCCACACTCCCTGGGTGCCAAACAGAGTGTTACTCCCAGGGGCAGAAGCAGGCGTTGGAGTTGCTCTGTATAATGTGGATTGGACACTCTGGGGCCTGTGCCAGCAAAGGAGGCATATGGAGCTTGCTGTTTTGGGGGTCTGTGCCCACAGGTAACAGTGTGAAAGTGTCTGGGGAACTCCCAAGGAGCCTGAGGCAGGTGTGTTGTGGGAAGGGGGCTTGTGCCAAAGAATCACAGAATGGTTTGGGTTGGAAGGGACTTAAAAGATGATCTCATTCCAACCCCCTGCCACAGGTAGGGACACCTTCCACTGGACCAGGTTGCTCCAAGCCCTGTCCAACCTGGCCTTGGCTGCTTCCAGGGATGCCCAAGCCCTTGCCCCTGGGGTTTTGGTGGCTGTTGCTGCTCAGAGGTTTGTGCAGCGAGTTGCACTCTCTAGGAGCAGCTGGGAGTTGTGTAACTGCTGCCATCAGGACGGTGCCTGTTGCTATAACTACAGTGCTCAGGATCCTGCCTGGCCAGCAGCACTCCCAGTGTGGAGGGAGCAGGAGGGCTTGTTTGATTTCATGTTTATGGTATCAGTTATGGTGGAATTGCATCCTGAAAACAAATTCTGATGGGTTTGTATCAGAGACTCCAGGAGGAGATTGGATCTCCAGTATTTGGTTGGCAGAGCTGGGGGTGTCCCACAGCCACTGTGTCAGAGTGTTGGCAGCTCTGGCCCTGGTACAGTGCCTCCCTGAGCTGCAGGGCTGGCCTCCAGCAACAGGCAGGTTCAGCCCCAGGAGGGATGTATGTCTGGGTCAGGGCACTGGAGCAATGCTCTTCCAGCACCTCGGGAACTGTTTGTGTTGCAGAAAGTGCTGCCTCAGTTTCCCTCCATCTCTCCGATAACCTCACACAGTACAAACCTCCCCACAGTACAAACACAGCTCCTCCTCCCGTTAGGAAAATGTGGCAAGGGCAGACCTGACTTGTGTGGACAGTGCTGTCCTTGCTCCTGCATTCCCACTGCCCCCAAACCTCCTGGAGAGCCTTGTCTGTCCCTGCCATGGCTGCTCCTGCTCAGGAATCTCGGCAGTGGGTCAGAGTTCCATTCCCCTCAGGCTGGAGGGGTTTCCCTGAAAGCCACGCTCCCAGCACAGTCTGATCACAATGCTCTGGCCCAAGCTGGCATCTTTTGCATAACCTGCTCTGATCCCTCAATTCCAGGCATCATCCAAGGGATGTTTTCCAGCAGAAAGAGCCTTGTGGTAGAAGAAAAAGTCAGTTCTGCCTCGGCAAGTGCTCCATCAGAAGCGATGGCCAAAATCCACCAGCATCTCTTCCCAGTCGTTCTTGAAGCCGCAGCATCTGGGGTGACAAGGGAGGCAGCAGGCAAAGCCCCCTCAAAGTTTATCCCTTGCTTTATTCCCTTCTGCCCCAGAGTGGTCACTCAGCTGTGAAGGAGGTCAGAGGGCATGAAACCCTCTGCAGAACATGGTCAGGGTGGTTTGAAACAAGCTTTATCTGCTCCCATCAGCTCCTCCTGTGCTGCAGCAGGACGAGGTGGCTGCTCTGCAGGGCCAGTGGTTTGCGGCTGCGCTTCGTTTGAGGCGCTGGGGTTTCCTGGGATAAGTAAAGCCTCCTAGCAGATTGTCTCTGTAGCTCGAGGAGATGTGTGTGCATCCTCTGCTGCCTTGCAGTGAGGATCTCAGGCGGGTAATGACTTTGCTTGGCTAATTTAGCCCCTGCCCAACTCTGACTAATTACAAGCCCTTTTAGCTTTATTCTTGCGTAACCCTTTAAGTGTTTCCTTTGGAAAAGGCATTGCTTGTGCTAAATGCAAAAAAGCCTGTGAGCTTCTCAGAGCCGTTTTTCCAGGATAGCATCAAATGCAGGCTGCCAAGAAACCAGGCTGCAACACGTGTGGAAGTGCTGCTGAGCCAGCTCGGGAGTGCCCGGGGCAGGGATGGGGCCAACAGCAGCCAGCAACTTAATTTTCCTCCTCTCCTTTATCTGGAGGGAGGGAGGGAGGGAGGGAGGAGGAAAGCTGCGTTGGACATCTTCTGTCTGCACTTTGAACTGAGTAATAAAACTGTACCGAGGGATTGATTTTTGGTGCCTCGAGGCACCTTTTGAAGGAGAGGTGTGGGATGTAAATTTTTCTGCTGGGTCAGGCTTTGCAGCCAGGCAAGCAGAGAGCGTGGGGCTGCTGCCCTGGCCGCTGTTCTGGCCCTGCTCCCACATCCGCAGGGTGATGTTGTGCCCAGGGCAGTTGTTTGTCACGGACTGGGCAGGGGAGTCACCGGCAGCCTGAGAGGTTTCTCCTCGTCCAGCTGGGCTCTAGCAGGGCTGCTCCATGTGCAGATGTGGGTGTTGCAGGTGTGCACCCTGCATTTGGCCCTGTTTAGTGAGCTGGAGGTAATTCAGATTCATTTTATAAATGAGATGGAGCAGGAAAGGGTCTCCCTGGGGGATACTCCCCGGAGGAAGCAGATCCCGGCTGTGGCTCCCCAAACCCAGCAGTCCCAGCAACAGAGACTGGTGCTGCCTCTTTCCCCAGCACCCTGGCACAGGTTGGAGCAGCTCATGCCCACATCTGTCCTGATTTAGCAGGCTGGGAAGGCTAAAGCTGGGCAGGGAGGGGAGCTGGCAGTGCCATCCTGCTGGGCACCTCCAGGCTGGGATCCGTGCACAGCCTGGGAAGGACATGGGCAATGATGGTGTTAAAATAAACAAAAATTCTGTGGCATGGGCAAAACTGATTAATGGCAATAAGCAGCTACCAGAGCTATGAAATGGGTCTGACAATGGCTTCGTGTGATAAGCTGCGAGGAGAAGATGCAGAGGGGAACACGTGGCAGAGTTATGCAGGGATCAGCAACCCCTTCAAAATTCATTAACAGCAAAGATTCGGTCTTGATGTTTTAATTATCTGCTAGACACAATGCCCTGGACAACCAGTGGCTTGTTTTCTCTCCTGGTCTCCAAAACAGGAATGATTCTCTCTCCCAGCTTGAGAAGGGATGGAGGGCTGTTGAAAACAGCCAGCATGCAGGCTGGGGAGATGGGGAAGGTCCCGGGTGTGTTCCTGGCATCACAGTGTAACTTCTCCCACCACCCCATGGAATATGTGGCACCCACCACATTCACAGGACAGGGAGGTGTGTGTGGCATGGCCGTGACACAGAGATGTGTTTGTGAATGTAAAAGAGTTATTTAGCAAACCGCCAGAACCGGAGGCTAAGCGATGGTAAATGGAGCAGCTGTTGGCATCTATTTTCCTCCAGCAGCTTATCAGAGATCATCTCTTCAATCAAAGGCACTTAAAAAATCTTTGACAATCAATTCATATTCTCCTCTGTGCCGGGGAGAGAAGAACTACTAATAAAAGACCTCCCATGATTGCCTCTGTAATTTCCTTTGTACAAGATAAGTTTAGGTCCCAGTTCATAAAGTACAACACGTAGGACATTAAGTTGTTGTTTTATTCAGAAAAATGCTGCCAGCCCCTAAAGAATTCAATTTTGTGATTCATAAAACCTTTATTCCACATCTCTGTGTCACGCTCTTTGAATACATAATCCCAGACAGACTTGATTGGTAAAAAGATTGTCCTATTTTTAGCTTGGAAAAACATCTATACAACAGCAAGGAAAACTTTCTTAGCAGAGCAAGGAAAAATATAAGATCCTGAAACATTAGGTAACAACAAAACACTCATTAAAACTGATGGCTTTATAGAAGCTACCTGGAGCCGGGGAAAAGCCCGTTCATAAATACCTGAATGGCACTTTGTTGTGTCATTATCCCTTGTTATTCATGTCCTTGAAGTGTCTCCTGCAGGAAACAAGGTGCATGTCGGGATCCCGTGGAGATGAGCAGGACTGGTGCTCCCAGTGCCAGGGGAGGATCTGCCTGGGACGTGGGAGGACAGGAGCTGCTCTGCTGCTTGCCTGGGGCAGGCAGGCAGCGCTTCTGCCCAAGGAGTGCAGGGGGCACGGCCCAAGGGGTTTCAAGGGTAAGATGTGACTGTGCTGCTGTGGCTGGTTTTAACCTCTGTACCCCAGTGAAACAGGTTTGCAGACTTTGTGCTTCTCGGGGATCTGAGCTTTCCTCCTGAAGAATGGACTGCGGTGTGTAGTTTTATTGCCTTTTCCTTTTGGGTAAGGTCTGGACAAGAGGCTGGCTGCCCCAGAGGTCTGGAATTGGGATGCTTGGGATGCTTCAGAAAGCAGCTCCTCTCCACTGGAGCAACAAGCCTAATAGGAAAATGCAAATTCACCAGAGAGCAGATATCAGGTGGAGATATTCTCCCTGTCCAAGTGTTTGTGCTTAGGATGCAGGCATTTGGACGTGCCAGCTTGGATTTTACTCTTTCTCCTAATTGTAAGTAAAGGGAAAGCAGATGTTTAGGGCCATATTCAACAAGGCACAGAGGTATCTAATGACCACTGAAGGGTTTGCGAGCCCCAAGCATACATATTCAACTCCCTTCCTGCAAAATCTCAAATCCCAAAATGTTTGGTTTATTTTTTCACATGATGCTCTTTTATCAAT
Organism: Erpornis zantholeuca; assembly: GCA_013400515.1. Lineage (NCBI taxonomy): Eukaryota > Metazoa > Chordata > Aves > Passeriformes > Timaliidae > Erpornis > Erpornis zantholeuca. The sequence goes on along the minus strand of VZTN01019836.1, from coordinate 1,873,647 downwards.
TAGAGATCAAACGGATGAGCAGATGGTAAAATTGCACCTGCAACACCTCTGCCTCACCCTCCCCCGGACCCAGCTCCCAAACCTCCCCAGCCCCTCCTGATAGATTTGGAGGTTTGTTTTGTGATTTGAATTTTTCAAGTGGGAAGCTTTGGGCAGACAGGTACAAAGGTGCCCAGCACTCCCACCCTGACTGGGACCCCCCCCATAAATCCCCAGGGTCCCTGAGTACCCACTTCTCCCTCGCTTTCCGCCAGTCCTGCTGGGAACAGAGCTGTTTGTGTCCCCTGATTGATGGCAGGCATAAACCGCTCCTGCTGAGGCGAGCGTGGTTTATTGCTCCGTAATTCATCCCCGGGGGGAGGTGGCTGCCCTGCGCCCCGGCCGTGATACCCGGCTGTGCTGATGAATGGCTCGAAGGCCACCGTGTGCCCCGCGGTCCCCAGCTGTGCCCCGCGGTGGGACACGGGGGGAGAAACCCCTGGGACTGCAGGAAAGGTTTGGTTCAGGCTGCTCAGGCTGGAGCTCTGCCGTGCACAGCGCCAGGATACAACTGATGACCCTCTCCTCAGGCTGGGAGGGTCCAAAACCTCCCAATTAGCTGGAAATTAGCCACCGGGCCATGCAGGGAGCAGCAGTCTGTGGGCATCCACAGCTGTCTCAGGGCAACAGGTAGCAGAGCCAGCGTGGTGCAGGAGCATCCTGTCGCCTCACCCCTGACCTTTATCTGCCCGAGGAAGGAGAGTGATAACTCACCGGCAGCACTGCCACCACCGGCTTAATTGGTCTCATCTCACGAGTGAAGATAAAGGTCGCCTCGTAGCTGAGTTCAGCCAATATGTTCTCCATATGGACAAGAAATGTTGCTTTTGTGTTAGCCATGTGCCGAGCTAGGGTTTATTTTTTTTTTTTTTCCGCGGGGTTTTAAACTTCGATGTATCTAAGCACCAGTCATTAAAAGTAGCTCCAGCTATGAGAAGAACTTATGGTATTTATAGGCAGTTAAAAGAAATCGCTGCTTCCCATTTAATGCTCCAGTTCAGCAAATCACTTAAGTGCACGATTAAATTGCAGCGTGTGAAGAATCCTCCCCACATTGGGCATATGTGCACCTTCCCGTGCTCTCCGAGGGACTTAAGTGTGCTCTTAAGAAGCTAAAAGCAGTATTTATGGGCTGTACTCAGGGCTGGGCTGAATCGAGGCCATTTTATTAGAAGAAAATGTAGCGATATTACATCAAAGCTCATGTTATTTATAAAGAGCTGCAGTCCTCTTCTGATGACAAGACATTGTGGGAAGTGATCAAAGAAGGTTTGAAAGCTACGGCGAAGGCATTGTTTGTGGCACATGACAGAGGACTCCTCACCTACTCCTGCTTATCTGCTGCTGCTGCTCCCAAGCCAATATTGACACGGGCTCCCAAACACCGGCTGAAGGGCACCGCGTGTTTAAGTAGTGGTATTTAACATAACAAACACCCTAATCACTGTATCAACACTCCTGTCTGGGAGATCTTGCATATCTGAGGGAGGCTTCAGGTCCCTGAAGCTGGCTTTGTCGCAGTGAGGGGGGTGGCAGGGGCAGGGGGAGCATCCTCTCCTCTCCTGACCCGGCTCTTGCAGAGCGAGGAGAGGTGGGGAACAGAGGTGCGCAGCAGGTCTCCACCGCCCACCACGCTTCTCCAGCAAGCCCTGGATGAGCAGCAGCAGGGGCGTCGAGGGGGACACGGATTTTGGACTCCTGAGGCTGAGCACCGTGTCCCTGCCCTCTGAGAGGCATCGCTCCTCCGAGCTGGTACCAGTGGGAGGGTACTGGAGTGTCGTGGGATGCTCCTGCCCAGCGCAAGGAGCTGTGGGACACCTCTGAGATCCTGCTGCCGCTAGGCACAGCTGAAACCTGGACTAAAAAGCTGAAGTCTGAATTCTAAAGGCAGTCGTGGAGCAAGGAGGCAGGGTCAGGGTGAGGCATGGAGTTGACATGCAGAGGTGAGGTCCCTGGAGCCCAGCCTGGCAGGGACATTGCCTGGGGAGCCCCAGCTGCATGGGCCTGGTGGGACAGCAGGTGGGAAGGGGTGGGAGAGGGTAGGGAGAGAAGCCAGCATGTCTGTGCCGAGGAGTTCCCCTTCCATGTCCCCGCGTGTAGGTCTAGGCATGGCAAAGCACATTTGTGAAGGCTGTGTTGCAAGCCTACCTGCTCTGACTTTCTCAGCAGGATTGACAAAAAAAAAAAAATCATTCTTTTGGATTTTTTCCCCTTTTTTAGATTTTTTTTTCCTCTTCTGGGAGTGCTGGCTTTCCTCAGAATATAAATGCCTGAATAATCTCAGCTGATCTTTCTTCACTCTCCTCTTGGGACTGAGGTGTGGAAGATAAAATTCCTGCCCCTCCTTCCTGGAGACACAGTTTATCCAAAGAAATCTTGTTGTTCTCTGAAGAAATGCTGTCCAGAGGAGCTCAGCACTGGTGCCTAGAGGGGATGCCAGCCCTGGCCAGCACAGGGAGGTGGGAGCAGGGCAGCATCCTGCAGGGATAGCCCCGGCGCCAGCCTGGGCTTTGTGGGGGTTGAGGTGAAATTCGATTGCTTCCTTTGCAGATGGCAGTAAGGCTGTGACCCAAGGGCTCAGGAACATCTCCGGTTCCTGAATTTGCTTCCCTTCAAACGCTCAATGCCAAAAAAAAAAAAAAAAAAAAAAAAAAAAAAAAAAAAAGGAAAGGAATAGAAAGAAAGAAGTGGCAAGATCCCAAGGTGTTTTGGTCTCACAGCGTTGGGAGCTCAAAACTATTTGTGTGGGAGAAATGGGTGGTGGGGCAGAGCCACTTTGGGCTGCCTGGGAGGGGAAGCCTGCATCCAGGACCATTCCTCCTTCAGATATTTGTGAAGGCTTTGAGCCCTTGAAATCCATTATTAAAAACTCTCTTTGACTTCAGCAGGAGCAGGATTTCATCTTTAGTCCGAGTTTTGAGCAGAGAAGGGATTTCAGCTTGGGGAAGCTGGGCTGGATTAATCTTTTGTGTATGGGCTTCAAACATCTTTCACATTCACTTTAGCTTTACCTGTGCTGAACCAGGAAATAAATAATGGATATGGGAAGTAGGGTAATGCATTGTGGCACCGAAACCCTGGAGATGGCTGAATAATAAATAAAAGCCTTTTATCAGTGGCTTATGTCCTCGCTGGCTGAGTATCAAGCTGGGCAGTGAGAAGAACAGTGCAAGGGTGAAGGGAGAGGAGAGGAAAAGGCAGCAGGAGCACAGCAGCTCTAGGGGAAAGCCCCTGGGACAAACCAAGAGCAGCAGCAGGCTTCCAGTGCACTGGTGAGGATGAGGTTTTGTGCCACAAAGCAGTGTCTCCCTCTCAGGGCTGTGACTGTTTACAGGCCGGTGCTGAGACAGGATTTGGGGAGTTTTGCTCATTGCCTGGCTGAGAGGTCCCACTGAATCCTGCCAGGGGAACATCCCCTCCAAAATTTTGAGGGGAATTCTATTCAGAGGGACTTGTTTAGAGAAAAGTGTTAACTCCTGGCCTCCATCAAGCTTGGAGTCAATTAATTGCAGGAAATGCTGGGAGGGACCATGAGGAGGGGGGAGTCTGAGCAGACCCCCAGGAGGAGAATGTGGTGAAAGTACCCCAGACCCTACTCCAGGGAGGCAGAACCCAGCCTGTGGTGCCGAACCATGCTGCTGGGAGCTGTGTGTGTATCCTGAGAGGCACTCACCTGCTTCACACAGAGGATGCCTTGGAGCTGAAACGAGGCATTGGCAGCTACAGGCATGGATTGCTTCTCTCTGCACATCTGTCTCCATACCCTGTAACTGCATTGTTCCTATTTACAGCAAAAACCCCATTTTCTACTTAATGTCTGTTTCCTCTGAGGAGTGATCCCAGGGGGTCTGGCAGGTTTCTGGGGCTTCTTGTCCCTGTGTGTGCTCCTGAAGGGTTTGGGACATCTGAGAGAGGGAGCAGATGGGGACTCAGGGGAGGAGGCACAGGGGGATGAAATCACTTCCCCACGGAGAGAAACACGTGGAGGAGTTTGTCTCCGTGAGACCTGCTGAATCCCAGATAATTCCTGCAAGTCTCCATGGCCGCTGGAGTTAATCGATGCCATTTGTTTGCCTTTGGGGCAGAGGGTATCGATCCTTTTGTCTCCCTCCCTCCTTGCGTGATGCCAGGTGTCTGAAACGTGTCCAAGTTGTGCCGGTGCCAGGCCCAGTGGCAGCTGAATTATCACCTGGGTCAGCCGGTTGCTGTTGGAAATGCACAATAAGCTCCCAGCCATGAAAGGGAAAAAAGAAAAAGCCAAACAAAACCCCCAGCAGCTGCAAGCCCTCTGTGCCGGCTGCAGAAAAGCGTGGCCGGAACAATGCCCTGACCCGTGTGCTGGGACTACTGGAGAGGGTGTCCCCGTTTGTTTGGGGCAGGGACCCCCTCCACGAGGGCTGCTCCCAGGGCCTGGCTCCACGTGGGTACTGCACCCTGGGAGGGGGCTGTGGCTCCCCAGCTGCCCCAGGGATGGCTTTCCCTGCTCGGCGAGCGGTGGTGGCTGCGGCACAGCTCTCCTCCCCCTCCTCCTCCTCCTCCCTGCAGCTCTGCTCTCATCCATAAACAGCATAATGCAATTCCCTCCAGCCTGGCTCTGCAACAGGTACCAGCTCTAATGAGGATAACTCGAGGGGCTGCGTGCTGGCACGTGAGCTGACTGAGCCTTCTCATTGCTGGGCATCCCTGCCCATGGCACAGGGTTGAAACTGGAGGTTTTTTAACATCCTTTCCAATACAAACCATTCTGTGAGTCATTGGTTCTGCTGGCTCCTAGCATGACAGCTTCACTGGCAAGGGCTCCACAGGCCACCTTCCTCACAGTGCAATTCCACCCTGTCCAGCCAGGGAGGGGAGCAGGGTGAGGCCATTGGTGCTGGCTCCATTTGTGTGAGTGCCTGTCTGTGATGTGTGTGGCCAGACATGTACATATCTCCCTATATATATGCTCTATACTGTGTGTGTGCTGAGGGCATGGAACAGCAGCAGCTTCCCCTCTCAGGCTGTTGGACACAGCATGGTGAATTTTTCTCTGACAGCCAGGACTTTGCCAAGTGCTTAAAACTGTGTAGTGGGTGCTAGAAATTATCTAAGATTGGGATTATGAAAAAAACAATTATTGCTGTTTTATTCTTTTGTGCTATGGTCATTGAAACTCTGCACAGACCAGGGTTTTTGGGGCAATTTGGAGAAGCAGAAGAGAACTCTACACAAAACAGTGACAGTCACAAAGCTTCTGGAGATGGAGGTTTGGTGCAAGGTGATTAGCATTAATCAATCAAACTGTGTTGCCAGTGCCTTTTCAATGCTAGCAGAGCTGGTAAGAGCCATGTCTGGTGGTTCCTCTGGTGCCAGCCAAGCCTGAGTGACCAGAAAGGCTCAGCCCACATTAACTGCAGCTGGAATCTTCCTCCTGTTTGTGCACAGGGATGATCTGGCAGCACCCCAAAGCACCTATCCTTTGGATGCTGGCACCTCTCAAACTGGCTGAGGCACCCAGAGAGTGCTCAGAAACCCATCCCTTGAACAGCCTGGAATCAGTGGGAGTTGCCTGCGCACCTCCGGGAGCACAAACGAGCACTGAAGTAGCAAAGCGTGTTATTCCAGCAGAGCAGAAACCATCAGGAGTGCCCCTGCTAGGGCTGCAGACACAGGTTTAATGCCTCTTTTGATACACAGCAGAAGCATTAATAGGAGGCAAGGAGCATTTATCAAACACCTGAAACATTTGCCTCTGTGTGGCTGATGGCAGCCAGCTGCACATGTTTGTGCCCTTGCTGGGAAGCAAAGAGGGGTTTCTTCTGCAAGGAAATGCTGTCAAAGGTGCAAGTGTGCTTGGGCTGGGGCTGCTGGGCCCACTGCTCTGCTATCTGTGTCCCTTGGGCTGGGCAGTGTGATGGGTCACTACAGTGAGACAGTGCTGGACTGTGAATAAACGGCCAAAGAAACAGCACAGGCTGGTTCTGGAGCCCCACTGGGCAGAGAGCAGGTCTCCTCAGGTGTTACACCAGGCTGACTCCATCACCCTGGGCAGCAAGGGGAAATCCCAAACCAGGGATGAATTTTCACCGCAGCAGGTGGAATGCTTGCACTCGCATTCCTTGATCGGTCCTTTTATTTTCCTGTGGGAAATAGTAGAAAACTCCTTCCTCCTGTGCCATGTGCCACTGGGGAGCTCCCGATTTCCCTGTGCAGCTGAGAACATCTCTTAGCAGTGCCAGGCATCTCACCCCCACAACGTGGCCCTTGGGTACCAGTGCCATGGGAGACGGGAGCTGCAGGGCCCTGGGGAGCTGCAGGGCTCTTGGAAGAAGCATCTTGCAGATGTCATGATACCAGCCTGATCTGCACTGCCAGCTGTCGTGCCCCCAGGCACTTTCCCCGTAAGAGGATGTGAGGGGACAAGTGTCACAGGAGCAGCAGCACCCACAAGTGCTGGGGATGGTCACCACGTTTGTGTTCTTGCTGCTCAGCCAATCGTCAAGTTCCACAGCTGCTCTCTAGATGTGATTTAAAATCCTGTGCACACATTATTGCCATTCACCAAAAAGTATTTTCACAGTGCTCTGTGATGCACTAATTAGAAACAGTCACTTAAAATCCACATCTGAAATGCGTTGTGGAATTGAGGTTATAGGAGTGCAGGTTTGCTACAGACACCAGATTCCTAAAGAACAATTTCCCACACCTAAATAATGATGTTTTCCATCATGTTACATCCATTAGCTATAACTTGGCAGTTGCATCCATCATAATATGGTATTTCGGGGAAATAAATGAGTGTATTTTTCTCTGTGAGAACTGAGGCAAAAATATCTCGCTGCTGAAATATCGAGCAGCTTTATACAGTGAGACCAAGAGCAGATTCCTGCTCTAATACATTGATTCAGCCATTAACACACAGCATAGATTAGTCTGCTTTCTCCTAATTCTGTAACTTCAAAACTAACACTTTCATAGTTACTTGTTATTAAGGTTGCTTTTAAAGCATGCAATCAGCTTTCCAGCAATGTTACTAAACAATATCATAACTCTGCCAGAAGCAGCCTGTACTTGTGGCTGTTCCCAATAGCTGAAGTGCTTTTTAGTCTCCTTGTCTTGGGAGGCTGTTGGCTTCCCCTTCACTTTTTAAAAGCGTTTCAATTGAATTTTCCAAGTTCTTTCCCACCATACGTATGTGCCAGCAGGTCCCTGATTTTCTGTTTCCAGAATGGGGACTCGGGTAGTGCATTTCAGGAAGAAGAGTGACACAGTTCCACACACATATGCTTTCCCTGTTTTCCCCGTGCTGTTGATGGGAAGAGCATTGACATTCCCGTCGTACTCCGTCAGCGTCACTTCTGCTTTGCGTCGGAGCGGGATGTGCTGCTCCGGTGGGATGAGCCAAGGAGGAGGAGCAGAGGAGTGTTTTGCTGTGCCCTGAGCAGCACCCCTCACGTGTGCTGCCCGGGTGTCCCTGGCTGCCTGTCCTCTCATATTTTTCCAGCTGTAAACTGGGAATGAAGGCAGTCTGGGGCAGGAGGCATTAACAAGCAGCTGGCCGTGCTGGCAGCACAGGGAGCACCAGGTAAAAGCTTCACCTTGCTAGGCTGAGGGCCTTCCCCAACACCTTCGAGGATGGTGGGATTTGAAGCAGATTTATCACCCCTTGGAAGAAGGAGAGGGCCCATCTGGGCTTGATTTAAAACTGGCCCAGGCTGTAGTTTAACTGCACCCATGAGACTGCTGATGTGAAGCTGCTCCTCATCTGGGAGGAGGAAGAGGAGGAAGCAGTGGCTGCTAGAAGGGCACTGCCTGTCCCCTACAAGCCCCTGGCCCTTTGAGGGATGGTGCATCATCTGCTGGGGGACAACTGAGTTGTGGGTGAGGTGAACAACACAGAATAGGAATGAGCAGTCAAATATACCATTCCTTCCATGCTCCAGCCCCAGAATCTGCCAGCTGGGAATCCTTTACTTGAACAACAGTGGGGAAAAAATGCATTGGGGATTGGGGATTGTAGTGGGGTGTCACTCTATCTTGCTCTTGGACTGACACCCAGACAATGCTGTATGGAAACAGGCGCATTGAGGGATGGAGAACCCTGGGATGATTGAAAAATAAACCACATACAAAGAGCACAGACTTTGGAAAATGTGCCAGTTAAAGATTTCCAGTGATATAATTACAGCATATTTAAAAATCTTGATTCTCAGTGAGCCTAATCAAAGGGCAGCTCCTGAACCTCAGCTACAAAGTGAGACCACATGCTGGAACAACATGAGCACTAATCTCAGGCTTTAATAGACTACAAGAGCTAAAAAATGCTCCTGGGACGACAGAAGCAGACACCTCGTGGAGTGAGCGAGCAGCAAAGAGAAACAGGCTCTGGAATCAGCACCTTCCTCTCTTCCACCAGGTGCTGATACAGGAGATGGGGAAACACCAATGGGACCTTCTGCTTCCAACAGTGCAGCCCCCATCGATTTCTAAAGCAATAAAATTGGCCTTTAGTCAAGCACTGCAAAGTTGCATAAAGCATATTTGATGGATTACACCTATCAAAACTTTTAGCAAGAGGAACAGTTACAATTAACAGGCTGCGAACAGGATCTTCTCTGCAATTTTTTCCTTGACATCATCAGTAATTACCTGCACTAAACGTGCTGCTGCTGCTCGACGGGGGCTTGTCAATCAAGAGGCAGCTCAGACCCAGAACGTCATAAATTTGCTGTCATAATCTTTGCTGCCAGATTGAGGGAGAAGCACTGACAGAAAGGTATGAAGCATCTGCAGGGCTTCCCACCCCTCCCTGTGCCCTTGTGGTCGAAGATGAGGAGGGAAATTACTCCAGGGCTATGCCACACACACCAGCTGAAAATGCCAGTACTTCCAGCTCTCCAGAAGAGCCATCCCACAATTACCTTATGTGAGCCTGGCAGTTCCCTCCGCTGGAGAGATACAAGGTTATTAAGCAAATATGATTAATGAATAAAAGAACCTCTGGCATGCTGGAACGAGGCTCTGAGGCCTGTTGGGCTCCAGGAGGATTCATCGGCTTGTGCTTTGGGAACCGCGTCAGATTTCTGCAGTAATATGATTAACACACTGTGTAATGGGCTAAATCCATCCCAAGCGTCCCTCCAGTTAAGCCTCTGCATGGACACCTGGGATGAATTTGGCCTTTTACAGTGGACGCATTTGACAGAGCTGGAAGAAAGGAGGGTACCGAGTTACAACTACAGCTGGGAAAGGGGATGGCAAAAAGGATGGAGAGGAGGGATGGGTCTGGAAGGGATCCAGACCAGCCCGTGCCCTCAGCACCCTCCCGACGCACCCCCAGGAGGGCTGTGGGTTGGAGCAGATGTGTGTGGAGCCCGTGTGCCTGCTCTGCCGTGCCTGCCATCCCCACGGACAGCTGCCACTCCGTGGCACCCTGCAGACAAAGCCGCGGGCTTGGCCGCACGCTCCTCTGCCGCGTGGCGCTGCCGTGCCCGGCTCCAGAAAACGCGGAGCTGCCAGACCTCACCGGCTGGAGGAACGGGAAGGATGGGGAGCGCTGCCTTCCTTATCTGCGGGGCCAGATTGCGAGCAGCTGTGGGCAGATAAAGAGCGATGGAGATCGGCTGGAGAAAGGCGTTTGCTTCTCCTGCAAAGCAAACTCGCTCTCCCTTTTCCCAGCGCACTCTGGCAGCAGCCAGGCTGCCTTCTGGGCAGGGAATCTTCTCTGCCTCAGGGGTAAGAGCAGCAGGGTGGATGATGTAAGAGCAGGAACTTGAGTGACTGATTTCAGTGTGTTTGCAGAGTACCGCTTTATCTCGGCCCGTCGGGGCTGCTGCTGCTGCTTCCTGTCTCCCCCAGCCCGGGATGGGTGTCTCCCCAGCACACTTGCCAGGCTTGGCCACAGGTTTTGCTCTAATACTGGAATGCTCTTTCATAGGTAGGCTCTGTCCTGCTCTCGTGTCCTGTACTGCATTAATCGTAATGTGATATTTCTTACTCATTCCAATGTACCTTCCATTTTGGGTAAGTTCCATGTTTTTGTGCTGTTTTAATAATTTCCAGCAAGTACCTTTGTTTTCCAGCCTTGGATAGTTTCATCTGTGTGTTCACTGTGGTCCCTTACAGTTCACTTTAGTCTCGTAATTCCTGAGCAAGGACCCGAGTCTTTAGAGGAACTGCCTAGAAAGGGATTAATCGCAACCAGACCTCGTTAAAATCCCGTTGCCACACCAATTCCCCACACTTACAGAACCTGACCACAGTGTGAAAATTGATATTTATGCTGAGGAGTGTCAATGCACTGCCTGTGCACTGTTCCCTGATTTACTGTCCCCTGTGGTTTGAGCTCTGGGGATGCCAGTGAGATGTGCTGCTCCATTTCCAAGCCCTCAGAAATTAAATAACTGCCCACCTGGGCCCTTCAGCACCAAATGTGATCAGCACATTAATGCTGCTCGATTCTGTGGATGACCAGCTTCCAGCTTTATTGCCTGATTTCTTGCAGCCTGATTGCTGCAACTTGTTGAGCTGGATGAAAACAGTAGCAGAACAACCAGATTTCACAATAGGGATTGAAAATCTGCTTTAAATCCATTTCTCTCAGCCTGTGGTCTCCCTCTGTCCTGCTGGATAACGGGGGACAGCCTTGGCACATTGGTGGCAGATTTCCAAGGAGACCCAAACCATTGGGGAAAGTTTTTCCAGAGGGGCATGACCCTCCAGGATTCCTGGGGACCTGCCTTTTCCCTGATTACCACATCCCTGGGGTGGCTGAAGAGAGCTCCTTCCCCAAGGTCTGTGATGGGTTTCAGAGTTTGTTGAAACTGATAAAAATCTCTCTTAGCTACCAGAATTATGACACAACAAAATAGAATTTTTTGTGATATTCTCTACAGTGGAAAAACTCTGCAAAGTAAGTGTCTGTTGGCTTTGAAAGTCCCTTGCTCCAATACTCTTACCAGATGGCCAAGGGCTCACAGGGATGTGACTGGTCTGTGTTTGCAACCCTTTAGCTCCCATGGAGATGTGGCTGTTTTGTCAGGAAAGAGCAAGCTCTGCCTGAGAGCATGGCCATGGCCTCTGGGGCTTTTTGGGGTGCAGGAAGAGAGAGTAGGAGCCCCACATACCACACCTGGCAGGGCACAGCTTGCCCAGCCCCACGAGATACCCAAGGCACTGGTGTAGCAGTTGCACCCTGCAGCTTTCCCATGGGATGCTGCTGTGGCCTGGAAGAGCATCTTCCCAAAGAGGATGCCAAGGCACATGCACTGGAGCAGGAGAGCTCTAACAGTCCTGGTGTGAGCATAGTGTCTGCAACTAGGAAAGACAGGCTTATTTCTGTACCTCCCAGGAGACAGGCTGAAGCTATTATAAAGTTATTAAGCTATTATTATACACAGGTATTAAGGCTGAATGGAGAAGTCAAGTGATAGGAGGGCATACAAAAGAGAAACCTCAAAGGTGTGCAGCAGAAGTCAGGAAAAGACACAATGAGGCATTGGTTTTGGGAAGGGGCTGGTGGATCTGTGGGATCAACCAGAGCTAGAGGAGATAAACCTCAGTCACCTCTGAGTTCTTGACAAGATGTGTAAACCATTTTATTCTGCCATATGCCTGATTTGTGAGGACTCCTGCAGGGAGCTGAGCCAAAGAGCCCTTGTGCTGAGGACATCCTACTCACCAGATCACTGAATGCTGTTGTGCTCTGCAGTGTAAGCAGGGGTGGGTCAAGCTCCAAAACCCAGGGAAAATCCCACTTGGGATTGCATTTGTTATGGGCCTCTGCAAGAATTATGTCATAGTGTGCAAAGCTTGTGGTTTTGGTGTGAGCAAATGTGCAAAGCCTGTAAGGTCTGAATTCAAGCAGCCAGCTGAAGGAGGGAAGCTCAGTAAGAAAGGAAGGTGCCTCAAAACCCAGTGTGGGTAGTGGCCCAGATCCACTCTCAGCTTAGAAGCCCTAAAAACAGTGGGATACAGTAGCTGGATCTTTTTCCAGCAATCTGAGCATCCACCACAGGGAGCAGAGCCAGGGCTGTGACACACGAGTGCAAAATGTTAGTCAGAAAGGACAAATGGAACTTGAAAAACCACCAGAAACTCCCAAAGTGGGTCACATTCCTTGACACATCTAACAATAGATGTAGGATGGGAAGGACAGGGTGGATTCGGTTGCATGCCCTCCTGTGCTTCCTAAAATTTGGGCTGCACTGTGGGCCTGAGTCCGTGGTGGTGAAATTCAAAGCAGGTGGCTGAAATTGTGGAAGCTCCAGCTCTGCCTCCTCCACCCAGGCCTGCCTGGCATAATATTATCTTCACGCCTGAGCGAGGAGGACTTGGCTTATTAAACTTGCAAACCTGCCTTGCGCTCGCCCTTGGGTATCCAGGACTGCCGGGTCTCTGGGGCAGGATGTTCTAATGCTCCTTTTATGCCACGTCTACCGCAACGAGGCCTCCTTAATTGGCTTGTGGTTCCCACCAGCACTGCCAGCACAGAGCGAGAGATGGAGGAAAAGCTGCCAGCCGCAGCTCCCGCTTGGTGTTGGTGCATCATTAGCTCACATGTTGTCTCTCTCCCCGAAGAGAAACACATTGTGTAGCCAAAAAGGTCTGTGGGGAGGATGCACAGCAAGATCCAAGCACAAGAAGTAAGGGGGACAGAGGTAGTGCTCATCTCCCTGCCCTGTTTGGTTTCTCCACTCTGCCAAATCCCAGATTTTCAGTAGTATGGGGGAAACTTGCAGTGAAATATCCTTTTTTTTCCTCTCTAGTTTTAAAAGAATGCCCTCCCCCTTGCTTGCTTTAATCACTTTAAAACAACCCTGGAGGAACAGGACTTGGGTAAATAAATGTGGGAACCAGGGGAGTTCTTGAACTGTTAAAGAAATCAATATAAATCAGAGTAACCTTGCCCTGATGTCTTCCTTATCACCTCTGAAGCTCTACCTGCCTTTGTCTAACAACAATCTCAGTTAATTAGATAATTAATCTAATTATCTAATTAGGTGGAATCACTAATAGCTATTCCACCTAATTAGGCCAGTGGCTGTATCTCAGCAGTGGTGGTTCTCTCTTTCTGGCTAACCCTCCACCTTCTGCCATGCCTTGAAACCAGGCTCTGACACAATTCACAGCTCTTTGTTTGCTTTAACCAAAACCACCTGGAAGCAGTTTTACATTTTTTACTCAGGCTTTCCTTGAATGAAAGCAAGGTGGCCAGTTGGAAAGTAGAAAAGGAAGCTCTCAGAAGATTAATTTTTTTAGCAATGAATGCAGGAAGCTCTTCATTGTTTTAATTCATTCTCCTGGTGTAAGATTAATTTTAGCTCTGAACACAACAACCTGTTATGAATTGATCCTAGGGAAGTATTTTGCTCTGAGGCTGGGGAAACAACATAAGTAGCTTTTTCCCTCCTTTATTTGGACAAGTTTAGCTAACTCATGGCTGCAGTCCTAACTGCAGTCTCTTCCCCACAGAAACGTGAATTGTGCTCCCGCTGCAGCTTTCCCCACCCGTCCTCTGTGTGATAGCACGAGGGAGCTGGCAAGAATTAAAAGCAGCCTAAGGCCATTGGTCCCCTGGCAGCAGAGTCCCATTGCTCATCTCTGCAGGGATGCTGTGGCTGGCAGCCCCATGGTGCTTGGTTTGGATCAGCACCTCTGTCCCTTTGCAAGCTGTAGGTGCCTTCAGGGCTGCAAAGCTGCCATACGGCACTCGTGGGGGTTTTTCCCTTTAAAGCCTAAATTGGATTTAAGGGAATTTTGGTGCATTCCAAAACAAATCAAAGCCTGTCTGCAAAACAGCCAGACTTGGCCCTGAGAAGAGATGGATTTGCTCACAGCCTCACACCCAGAGCTCTGCTTTCCTGGGCTCTCACCTCACACACCAGGAAAAGCCATTCAACAGTCAGGAACTAAGGCTCTTCCAGCCCTAGGAATGTTTAATGGCTCACTCCATCCCTACCTGTCATTGGAGAGCACTGCTGGATCCCCTCTGACAGCTTTAGTGGGCACAACTTGGAGAGTCACAGTGTCCATGGGAACCCTGGCTGGAGTCTGGATGAGGTAGAAGGGCCAGGTAGGTTCTGCAAGAGCATTTCTGCAGTGAACACCTTCTCTCACCTGGAAATGCTTCCTTCCTGTAGTGCTCTCAAGTTAATCTGCTGCAATAGCATCCACATCTATGATCTGGTTCTGGGGAGACTCCTGCTCCTGCCTGACTGGAATAATGGGCAACTTATGAATCCACAGCTTTTCATTTTGCTTTTTCTGTGTTTGGTTGGGGTTTTTTTCTATATGTATATGTAAGTGAAGCACCATAAAATGTCTCCTTGGGGTAGTTGGATTTGTCTTCTAAAAAAACAAATTATATATATATTTTTTAACTGCTTGGAGTAAAGTTGTCTCAGCATTCTCATTTTGAAACCCCCATATTGAGGTGTTTATTACAGTATGCTGAAAATTCACATTTAATTGAAACTTGGCAAATATTTTTTGGCTTGAAGCAATTTTTCTTTTGAAGAAGTTTACTATTAAGTGTTTAAGGGTTTTTTTTTTTCCTTTCTCTCTATTTTTCTTTTGAAAAAGCAACACCTTCCAGAACTGGGTTCAGAAGCAGAAGGCCAGCTCTGCACCAAGGTGAAAGCTGTGCGCTGAGCACAGAGCTGCAGCCATTCATGCTTTTTTTCTGACATCTGTTAAGAGAACGGGAAGAAGAGAAATCAGCTGTACTCTGCGAGAAAAGAGGCATTTTAGTTGTTGTTTTGGTGAGTCCTGAGTTGCTGCACTCCCACCAGATGCTGGTGATCCCAGTGCCAGCTGCACAGCATCTCTGGCTGCCTGGAACTGGTGCCTTCTCGCACCCCAGAGCAAGCCAGTTCTGCTGTACCTGGGAGACAGTTGAGTGTGCAGCAGCCTTGTTGCTGTTTTGTGACTTAGATGTGTACTGAACAACAACATTCCTGACAGGGGCTGGGATCATGTTGTCACAGTTCCACTGGAGTAAACGCAGCTACTGCTGCTCTGGTTTGTGCAATGGCCTCGATATTGATGACACAGTCTATACTTTGCTTTATGCTCACAAGCTTTTCTACTCTTTCAGGTGTGCAGATTCATCTTTTTCAGTGTGAGGCTATGCAGGTACATAACTGGGTTTAACCAGGTTTATGCAACCCCTGCTAGCAAACTGCACATCTCACAGAGCCAGGAGCAGGACTCACTGGTGGGAAATGGTTGTTGCTGTCCAGGGAAGCACAGCAGTGCTGCCAAACTCCTCTGCCCCTTTTCAGCCTGAAAGCTGGGACATGGGTGAGGACAAGGATGGCCAGAGCAGACAGCCAGACCTCAGGCAGCACATCAGCAGGATCTGCCTTAGTGGCTTGTGTCTACCTATGGAGCTGGACAAACATCTCGAGAGAGAGCCAGGACCTCTCTGCTGCCTGAGCTGGTTCCTGAACCTGAACACAAACAGGACGGCTTGTGAGATTCTGCAATACTGTAGGCAGGCCTGATTGGGGTTTTCTCCCCACTTCCAGTTTCTGGCAGCAGCTAGAAGCAGGAGTACCTAAGTCTCCAGAGTGAGCCTGATTTCTCTGGCTTGACCTTGCAAACTCAGGAAGTTTGAGGAGGTCTGATAATCACCCTTACCTTGCTTATTTATCGGCTTAGTCTCCACCCGAGGGCGTTCCCAGTGCCCTACCTGAGCTGGCTGTGCTCACACCACTGTGCTGGCTGCTTGCCACCGCAGTGCTCACTGTGGTAGGAACACACAGCATTGGTACTTCTGGTCCCATCCTCCTGTGCTCTTTCCACTTTTGCTCTCCTGTTGAAGATGCCACAACAAAATTGTGATTGAGCTGTGGAGATAGCAATGGACTGCCACCATTTTTTATCACAGATAGGACAATTTCACTGCAGTATTTAAGATGCCTGGCTGGAGTACCTGCAGTTGGACAAGTGTGAATTTGACTTTACCTGTACTGGGGCTTTTCAGCCCTTTCCACAATGCATAATTCACTCATGTGATTGAATTGCAATCTTGACTTCGTCTTCCCTCCCTCATGTTATCCTAATATTTTAAAACATATTTTATCAGGAGTTATTTTTTGACACTGTGCTCCCACATATGATTGCTAGGCAGATGTCACACACATCTATTGGCCATTTTCCACTTGCTGTGTTTCCCCAGTATGTCCAGCAACTTCATGTCTTTCCTCATCGCAAGCTTCAATGTTCTACAGACGGCATGGACCTAGGAGATCAAGGTGCTTTTTCCTGGTTGCCAGCTTCTAGCCCAAAGGGGGAGGCAGTTTTGGAGGTGTTGCTTGTTTCTGTGGGTAATAATCAATAAGACCCATTAGGGAGACAAGTACATACATCACTAAACTTTGACCTCTGCTCTCCAGATCAGTCCCAAGATGCCTATTCATATGCTGGTGACATCCAGATTGCGCTGTTGCAAAAGCCTCTTTGCTTGGGAAGGGATTACAGATTTAAATTGCACAGCCTTTGCTATCTGTAGAGTACAGCATGCAGGATGCTTAGCTAGAGCCTCTAGTTTTTGTTGGCTTTCTTTTCTACTCAGCCGAGTTTTATATTTAACGCTGTTGCATGCAGAGTGTTTTATGCCTCTCTACCTTTCAGGCTGTTTTTCACTCCAGTCTGTCTGGCATTTTAAGGGTTTACAGACCCTGGAGATTCCTGGCACTGGCTGTTTCTTGCATATTGCTCCTCATCTTTCAGATCCTTTTTCTCCTACGTTGCTCTTCAGCAGGCTGTTTCTGATAGAAAGTTTTTGGCTTGCTGTTTGAAGTTCCTGATAGTCGGCATTTGATCACTTGCTAATTCAGTTCTACAACTTTTTCCAAAGAAACCATGAAAGACTATCTAAAAATAGATATTAAAAAAAGAAAGAAAACTTTAAAAATACCCTTATTTTGCTGAATACAGGAAGTTTTAAGTTTTCTGGAAGGAAAAAAAACCACATGCCAAATTTAGAAGCAAATTGGAGATCTCAGGATGTTTGAGAAATCCATTTCTAGGCACAAAAGCTGGATGAAGAGTTTTCTTCTCCCTCTATGTCCTCCCTTCCCTTGAGAGAACATCAACTGATATCTGTTGGCTGGGAACGAGCCAGATGAGATTCCTTAGTGTGGGTGGGTGAGAAGGGAGAGACAGGACTCTGGTGACAGCAGTGGGGCCTGACCTCAGCGGGATGACAGGGGCAGAGGGACTGTGAGCTGCTCCGCTGGGTGATTCCTTCTGCAAGTGATCAAGGTCCATCTTTACACTGAGTGCCTCTGCTCCTCCCACTGCAAAGCTGTTTCTGTTCCGTGTTCCTCTGAAGGTTAGAAACAGATGTCTTGTTTCCATCCCACATGTCCAGCATGGATCAGTTGCACTCTTCATTCTTGTCTAAGAGCTCTTTCATTGCTGCAGTGTGCTACCTCCTTCCCCAGGGTATTTTAGAGTGGTCATATCTCCTCCCTTGTTTCCCCGGGCTGACCAAGTTGAGCTTGTAGAGACTCCTCTCATAAAACAGGTTTTCCATTCCTCTGACCATCTTAGAAACTCTTCTCCATGCTTGTCCCTTCTTGAATGCAATTTTTTCTTCAACTGCAGAATTGTCTAGAGAATTCCAACACAATCTCTCCTAAGCACTGTTCAGTGGCATTAAAGGCTTCCCTGTCTCTGTTCATTGGTACTTCTGACACCCCTGCTCAACATGGGCCTTTCTGGGAGCAAAGTCACACCAGTGGCACACAGACGCCTGAGACAGTTCTCCCTCCTGTGTGCTCTCTCAAAGTTGCTCTCTTGGTCCAGTGGGACATTCTGCTTCTCATCTTCAGGTTATAAGCACAATGCCTCCTTTTCCTAACTGAGTCACTAAAGGAAATATCAAGCAGTGTTCATCCCCAGGCAGTTTTATGAAGACTTCTACCAATGATCTCTCCAGCTTCATCTTGCTTCAACCCTTGCCCACTTTGCTATGCTTTTGCACCCAGCACAGCTAAAAATATCCCATCTGACCTTGCATCCAACTCATTCCTGAAGTCTGGAAAATGGAGCACTGCATGTTAACTTCTGCTTATCATTTCCCCACCCCCCCAATTATCAGCAAAGTCTCTGAGTGTCCCTGTATGAATCCAAAATGTTTGTTAATTCAGTACGTTTTGCTGGAGCGTGCACAAACCTCTGTGTTTCACCAGGGCCATCCATCAGCCGGCTCTGTGTTTACACAATCCCTAGCACAACCTTTTCCCAAAAATCTTATGAACTCAGCCTGGGCCACATAGTCAAAGATGTTCTCAAGTGCTAAGTGAGATTTCCAAGAGTAGTTTCCTCCTGACTTCTCTCTGGCATGGGCACCTGGAGCCAATGGCAGTTAATGCTGTGCTTTGGAAGCAAGAGAGGGTGCAGTTTGTTGGCCACCAGTGCCTCTGGGCAATGCTTGTTTACTGGTTTGGTATTTTATTTTGTGGTGAAGACTTCCAGACTTCTGAGCATAGGCTCCTGCCTCCCTTGCCAAAGATGCTCTTATGTGTGACAAACATTATGCTGCTTTGTGTGCAGTCTGCCGGCTTTCACACAGCCTCTTTTTCTTCCACCCCTGGATTGTTTCTCCTCCTGCTGGAGACCTGTGGAGGCTAAACATGTTTAACCCTTTTCAGGAGGACACAGTGAAATGAATGCTGGCTGTTAAGGTGCTCTTGCGTTGCTGGTTCACCATTTCTACCCTCAATTGCTAATTTCCCTTTCTACCCACTTCTACTAAAAGGTGCTAATTGTCTGGTGATACGCAACTTGCAACTTGCCCACCCTGGAGAGCGGCAGCATCACTTCTGACCCTTTTAAGTCTGGCTAAACTAATAGAGAGATCTGTGTCCTGAGCCTGATTCCAACTCCTATATAACAAATTCCTTATTAAATCCACAGAAAAGTCATTTACTAGTGGTTAGACTTCGGGCTGCTCAGGGCAGCAGTCACTTCTGAGAAGTCTGATGCAAAATTACAAAAATGTGTATTTACCACAGTGACCAAGGGGGCCGAGAAGCTCAAGTTAATATTTATATTTGGCATTGAACCCTATGCACAAATACTGACTTTGGCTGGGTGCGGCGTCCCCATTTATTTTTAAATCCTTCTATACCAATAGTCCAGGTGCAGGGAATTCTCCCTGCACTCTTGGCACCCAGGTTTTAGAGATCTCACTGTACTGAAGAAGCTGCTAACAGGGTGTTTATCTCAGGAGTGCATCTCAGATCATCCCTGGACAGCTGCTCTGGGGAGGATATGAACTGTCACACTGTGGGTTTGGACCGTTGCCTCTTTTCAGGGCTGAAGCAGGGGAACAGGAGTAGCTGTGATGCCATTGGTGTGAGAGGGATGCTGAGCTGCTGCAGAGGGGGAATGATGCTCCATATGTCTCATCCCAACATCTCCGTACTGATATGAAGGATGTACTGAAGTACTTTGCTCTGGACCTCCCAGCATAGGCTGTGGCTGCCAGGCTGGCCCAAGAGGTTTGTGATCTGTGCTGTGAACCTGCCTTCCCTCTCACTGTGCCTCTTGTGCCCTGGAAACACTCGCAACCGGTGTCTATTTACAAGGTTTTTGTAAAAAAAGTCCATGTGGTGGGGAAGGGTGGAAAAAAGTGTGTTAGCAGGACCCTCTTGCAGATGAGAGCACTCTTGAACAACACACACATTTGGCACCAATGAGAAAGTGGCATCTTCTGGAGGCTAGGGTGGGAATTCCTTCAGGTGGATTTAGCACCTGCTGAACATCACTGTGAAGTTCAAACCATTTAGCTGGAATGAGTTTGGTTTGAAAACTTGTGCCATGTGGGAGCCTAGAAATTCCCTCCTTAAAGTTTTGAAATCCAGACTGCTGGAGTTAAGAAGAAGTGTTAAATAACTTGCCCAGGGTTGCCTTGCAAGGACATGAGAGCCCAAATTTCCATTAAAAATCCTCAGATGCTCAGAGGGGTGCATTTCCTGTGCCACCTCACTGAATTTTGAAGTTGGAAGGATAACTCACTGTGCTAATATCAGAGTGCAAAAGAAATGCCCCCACCAGTCCTTTAGTTGGACTGTATTTTCAGCCCTGACTTCTGCCAGTGGTTCCTGTATTAGTGTGTTGGTGAAGAGGTCAAAAGGGAAGTGCTGCCTGCAGGACATAGCATCCCAAAAGCTCTGGCTGGACAGAGCACACTGGTGGCCACAGCACTTCTTCAGAACCCTCCACGAAGGAAGAGACCCCAAACTGTGGCTCAAAGGGTGTTTAGCAAACTGGGAATGATCACCTCCTGATGGATGTACAGGACTGAATGAAGTCATGCTGTGCTTGTCTTGCCAAGTTCTTAACACGTGACACTGAAAGTATTCTTTGTCGAGGAAGGAAGGTTTCCAGGGGACTTGATAACGAAGGATGTAGTAGGTTTTTGGAAAGAAAACAACTTTTGCTATGAAAACAGCAACCCTGAAACCTTTTTGAGGAGATAAATTTCTTTCTAAAAATGGGCCACAGCTCCCTGTTGTTTCTACAAAAACTTACTCTGTGCCTGTGGTGCCTGTCACTCTGCTTAACACAGCAACGTGGAGCTAAGGGAAACACCTGTGGCAGAAAATGGGAGTTGGACCATGCCTAAGTCTCCTGCTCAGTCAAAATTTCAGTGATTTCTGCCTTTCTGCGCATCTCAGGTTCTCTGCTGACCTTGTCCCCACACCCTCCATTGCCATGAAGGTCTGGTAGTGATTGCACACCAGGTCTCTGCTTACCAGACCCCACAGGCAGTGCTGAGTTCCTGTTCCCACACAGATTCCCAAAGCAAACGTTACTGCTATAATCTAAAAGAGCAAAAATGTTTGGAAAACAGCAGATGCAATGGGAAAATGACACTTCCTACATGTGATAATTGTGCAACCTTAACTCTGCCCTTGGAGTATGTCTACGTCTTGCTGTATTGTTCAGGAATTTGTGTGGTGAAGAAAAAAGTCATTGGAAATCTGTCTGGAAATTAAAGTGGCTGGTGGAGGTGCCAGCAAGGGTTAAATTACCTGGGTGGGGATGGGGGGGCTGCGCAGGGTAAGTGGATTACATGCAGCCTCTAAGTACAGGAGGTGACTCTGCCATGACGATCTGACTGTTAAAATGGGCATTGGCAGAGGGAAAAACCCTCTGTGGCTTGTGAGTCCAGATTCCTAAAGCTTTAATGCACGGGACATGGTTATGTTGCCTCCTGCCATGTAGGTGCCTGCCTATCCTGCTTTAAGCCACCTATACTTGTTTGCTTTAAAGTAAGATATTTTTTTCCCCCTGCCTCCATGCTCTCCCTGCAGCCCTGCTCACCACTCTCTCAGGTACAGCCCTGTGCAGCCCACATCCCTCCTGTCTGCCTTGCGCCTTGCCTGGGGATGAAGTTTGCTGCTCACTGATGGGAGACGTTTACTTGGCTTAGTCACCACTGAGAAAGTGGGAAAGCACAGTGAAAAGCACAATGAAAGAACGTCTGCACTGCAAGACCAACCAAAGTTGGCCATACCAACTTTTTTGCCTTCACTCATCGCCCCTCGAGCCGTCCTTCCTCAGCTGTTCAAGGCCCCCATCTCCTCTGGCTGCTGCTGCAGAGGAAACAGCCTCATGTGAAAGGGGCTCAGCAAAGTCAGTGACAGCTCATGTTTCGCATGTCACCATCCCAGCCTCCCATGCCAGCATTTCCAAAGGCCCCAAGGGGCTGTGGGGAATCTCAAGGCACGACTGCCGCTTTTTGGGAAATGCCACTTTTTTTAGAATGCCACTTTCTGGCAACGCCACGTTTTGCCACCTCAGGAGTTTTGCAGAACCACACCTCGTGCTTGGTGGAGCCGATAGATCGCTGAGGGATTGATGGGAACATTTCTGGAAGCAGCACTACAGCAGCGCTGTCGAAACACCTTCGCCTCTGGGCGGGCCGCTGCCCCGACCCCGAGCCTGAAGCCAGCTCACAGAGGTGGCAGCCGAGGCATCCGTGAGGGCACCGGGAGCCCGTCCCCGAGGTCAGGGCACGGAGCATGAGTTTCCTCCCGCTGCCCAGCCCCTCGGGTCCTCCCCA